>SNQJ01S0070575.1:2333-17607 GCA_010110895.2 Picea sitchensis
GAGAAGTTTTACTTGCAGTAGTTAGTTGCCTTTGCTTACTTTTCTTTTGATTTAGTAGGTTAATTAGGTGCCTTTGCTTACTTGTCTTTTGCTTTAGTAGTTTAGTTAGGTGTCTTTGCTTGCTTGTCTATTTTCTTTAATAGGTTAGATAGGTGTTTTTGCTTACTTGCTTATTTATTTGCTTTCATACGGTAGTTGCTCATTGAATGTAGGTTGGCAAGTTAAAGAAGTTTGCTTTTGTCATTTTCTTATTATGCTTAGTAGTTTTATTTTGCTTATCATTAAACTAGTTTTCTTTACATAGAGTTTTCATTTGCTTTCCTAGGAACTATCCATCAACCCTTGGCCCAAAAGTACTTAGGTTACCTAGTTTCATTTTTCTTAGTAGGGTTTTCTCATTAGATAGCTTTGCTTGAGTAGATTAACCTTAGATAGTTTCCTTCCTTAGTTAGACTATACTCCTACCAGCCTTCTACCTTTGGCATATATTTTTCTACAACTCTAAGTTTACTTACCCCGGGTTGACAATTTAATTAAGGGTTTTTACTGTGTTTTTAGTGCATATAGAACACCCATCATTTTTGGCGCCATTGCCGGGGAGTTGTCTCAAGGTAAGAAGTAATTAGGAAATAGATCATCCTTAGACCTTAGCATTAGCTTGGTGGCAGGGGAACTTTAAGACGAGAGTTAAGAACCTGGGCATCTGCTATAGCAGGTTCCCCCAAACCCAATGGTAGTTTTTTTTTTTTGTGTGTTTTATTTCATGAATATACGTAGAAACCAAATGGTAGTTTTTTCTTTTGTTTTTTCTTTCTTTCATGAATAGGCCTAGAGACCCACAAGGTAGATACATTAAATCTAAATCAGACCTTTCAAACAAGGTTCCTTCCGATCTCTTTGGGGGAAGGAACGTTCCGCTTATAAAATTCACAGACTGATATCGAAAAACAGGAGCTAGCTCAACCCAAAGAGCTAAAGCAGTCTGTAAAAGAGACTAAAACAGGGAGCACTATAGAATAAGAAATTGAAGCATTAGTAATAGTGGGATAGGAGGTAAGACCACTCGAGCCTTTTGTAGAACCAAACAATACAACCTTTGTTTTCTTACCACCATCGAGAGATCCTAACTTTGTGGACATCATCTTTGTGTGAACCAAGTTTTATCAAATGGAAAGATGAACTCAGAAGCAACTTTTAGCCCGAGGGAACTTTCTCAAATCCTAGCAATAGCTGGGATCTCTTCTTCTCAAGAAGAACACATCTTGACAATAGCAAAAAACTTGAATACCTCTCCAGAAATATTAGAAGAATCAAGGTCCTATGAGCTACAAAATGATTTTCCTTTCCAAAATGTGAAGAAAACTGAGAAATTATGGACTACACCTAGTAGAGAGCAATCATTAAGACCTGAGATTGAGGAGTTCTCAACATCCATCTCAGCAGATCATTTATGTACTTCAAAAATCAATCATCCAAAAGAAGAGGATCTGCATAGCATGATGAAGGAGAGCATGTAAATTATTGTTGATAAATATCAAGATTACATTGAAATTTGGTTTCAAGATGTCATCAGGCCACAATACTATTCTCTTCTTCAACACCTTCTGATGCCAAAACAAGTAGTTTGGTTGGTTCTTCATATCCAGGTAATCACTGTGGTAAATTTTTCATATATGGATATGAGTATGTTTCTTATCTTGCTCCGCACATGGTTACATTGGAAGAGCTCTTACACTTGAATACATATTTTCTCTTTCTTTTTAGGTAGGGTAGGATAGTAAATAAAAGCTACATATTGTTAGTTTAGTTTAGAGTCTAATGTAGCCTCATTTTACATTTTTTTTTAAGAACTATGAGATACATGTTCCTATGACTTGATCTCATTGATCTCATTAGTTTATTATATTTTAGAGTGTGGTTTTTGTAAATAGTTTTAGAGATCTCTACAAGTATTTATTTCACCTGGAGTAGACTGATTCAAGGAGATATAAAAGAAGATTTTTTCTTCAAAACATTGCTATACTTAAACCTTGTTGTCTGCTAAGTATCAAATGAATAATGACTTGTTGTAATTAGCCATATTTTTGAAAAGACTTTCATCTTCTTTTTCTCAAGGCATCTTAAATAACAGTTGCTCTTGAACCTTCACCACTATATAAAGAACTGAGATCATAACCAACAAGCTTAGATGTCTCTCATACAGTTTTTCCAAGAAACCTGAGTAAGTGAGTCAAGTTTCTTTATCAAAGAGTAACAATGAGGTCTAATTAGCGGTTAGTCATGGAAACATCACAATAACTACAAAGGAAGAAAGTAAGTTGAGCCTAGAGATACCTTTTTGTTCTTTCTCAATGGTGCCATCCACTACACACTAAATAGCTTGATTATATCATATCTTTAGATAGGCCACATCCACTTAAGTACCCCTTACATCAGGACAATCACTAAGTAATATAACGGAAATTAATCCTCTAACATAAATATCATCCCAATTGAAAAAAAAAGGTTGTTTTCAGAGTTGTTCCCCCATCTTCTTGCATAAGCAATCTTATACTAAAATCTTAAAGGATGGAGGGCCAGTCTCTGAGGGTTTAAGAGGCTAACCCGCCGAGATACTGAACAACGCTGCTGGCAGTGGGTACCGGCCTGTGGTATGACTAGGCAAACTCGCCGGAGTACTGAATAGGTTTGCTGGAAGCGACACATTCTACCTAACAAGGATGGTAATCTGCCAAAAATAAATAATAAATTTAAACTTGTCTTGATGTACGACATTACTTGCAAACAAAGCTGACATGAAGTATGTATGGTTAAGCTAAGGTTAATGAACTTCATAAACTTGCCATTGGGAACTAACTCTGAGACTATCTTGAAACTCTCTTGCCTACCTCTTCTTATCTATATATAGGATCTCTTATCCTATAGGTGGGGCCATCTTCTGACTGTCTCATTAGACCAATATGTGAAATTTTATCTTTACACTTGACATACTATAAATCTTCGGCTATTGGGGGATACTGACTAGTTTTATATACTTTTGATTGTGAGGTGTCACAATACTTAGGTGTGGGGGAGGGGTTCACGAGTTGACAAATGATTATTGCCTAAAGAAGTAAATCTTTGTAAAAATTTTGTATTATTTTCATGATACAGGTTATTACATCAGCAATCATTTTATCTTGAAGTGCTAAACTCCCATGTGCTATAAATTATTGTATATGTCCTTAATAGACCACTCTGTTGGTTTATTTTTGTTACAGACTGTTCATTGTAGGTTTGACATTACATTTTTGTTACGGGTTGTTCATTGTAGGTTTGACATTACATGTTCTATGCAAGTGGATTGAGTGAGCATGGTGGAAAAATCAACAACAATGGAACACTCTTAGCCTTCCTCAACTCCTATTCACTATGTTCGTGGCCTCTGAGGAATCAATTGCCTCAGCCACAAAGATCCCAAGAGTTGGAGACCATTGATTTAACCACCACCAGTTGTCAAGAGAAAGCTATAACAAAGTTTTCAAAACTGAATTTCAGAACATCTCTGGAGCTAAGGGATACTCCAAGGAGTGGATAAAATAGGAGCTAATCAACCCTCTCATAGTCATCACCAGATTGATTACATGCGAGGGTAGATATTCTGTCTTTAAAGCCTGTCAATTTTGATTATTATCTCACTTTTAGTTCAATAAGCCATTGTAACTTTCCCTTTTACTTCTTGAAGAGTCTAGAGAATATGTCTTCCCAAGTGAGGAAGGATGTAACCAATCCCCATAACAACCTTTTTCACCACGGCCTTATCAAACTACTTGTTTTACCGAGTTGGAAAAATAGGAGAAAATATGGGATGAGCTCATTTACCAATTTACAAACCCTCATCTTACAATCAAGACTAGCAAGAAGACTCTTGATCTAGGGATTGTTACTCCACCCAAACCCTCATGCTCAAGCTATTCCTTTATCAGAGAAACTTGTTGATACCCCTGCAGCCTCATCGGGAAAAAAGACCAAGAAGCCTATTGCTAATTCATGGCACGAGGACATGCCATATCTTCAGTCTGGGGGGAGTTTTCCTGAGCTAAAAATGCTAAGCATCGCCCATTTGTATAACAAAACCCATGAGAAAAGGAAGTAGGATTTCTGTCAAAATTCTATCATACTGTCTTTTTACAAAGTCTTGGATATTATAGAAGTAGTTGTTCGTATTGGTATGATAAATTATATATTGCTGACATCATTGTGTGTTTTATAAGATCCTGTGAATTTTGATGTTTATTCTATAGAAGACTGCTTATACTTAACTACTCTTTGTGACAAATACAAAGTGATTACAACTGCTAAATACTTACTGTCATCTGTATTCCAAGCTTATGAAAAGAGGATTAGTTGTTTGAATTGTTACATATTAATGATAGGCAATAAAAATTCTCCTGTTCACCATGCCTACTAGTACAAACCAATCCTTTTGTTAGTATATGTCACTTATGTCAGTCACCAATGATCAAATTTACTCTTTCGTGTGATTGATAAGGTTATTAGGTCAAATTGTTATATTTTCAAAATAAACTTATCAAATAAAATTTGACATATCTTGGTTGTAAAATTTTCATTGGTGTGTATAGGTGTCATTACTACTCCCTCCACTCACCCAAGGTCATAAATTCTCATCATGGTCATGTCATTATTCCTTGTCATAAATTTTCAAATGATTGTCTTGGTCAGAGTTCTACTTAAAAATTGGTGTTTGAATTAAGGAAGATGAATTTGACAAAAGTGAAAGAGGTTTTTGTCAATAATAGACCAAGAAACAAAAACCTCCTTCATTTTATGCACATGTTTTATTGTTTGAGATAAATCCCCCAAATATAGTCACTATAGGAGGGTTTATGCACATTTGGACAGCTTGACTCGAAGTCAGTTTTTCAGAGGTTTGGAGAAGGCATTTGTAGTGCTTGATGGTTCCATTGTGTAGAATACATCATAAAATATCCACCCATACCACTTTCAGCCCAAAAATCCTTTTGGAAGGCCTCCAAAATCCCTATCAAAGACCACGCTGCGCTTCTGCAAGTTTTGAGTAACCAACTTCAAGCTGAAATTCTGAACAAATGGGAAAGTAATTTTGAAACTTTTCCAAGCTTATGAAAAGAGGATCAGTTGTTTGAATTGTTACATATTAATGACAGACAATAAAAATTATCATGTTCACCATGCCTACCAGTACAAACCAAGCCTTTTTTTAGTATCTGTCAGTTCTGTTAATCACCAGTGACCAAATTTACTCTTTCATGTGATTGATAGGGTTATTAGGTCAAATTGTTATATTTTCAAAATAAACTTATCAAATAAAATTTGACATATCTTGGTTGTAAAATTGTCATTGGTGTGTATATGTGTCATTACTACTCCCTCCACTCATCCAAGGTCATAAATTCTCATCATGGTCATGTCATCATTCCTTGTCATAAATTTTCAAATGATTGTCTTGGTCAGAGTTCTACTTAAAAATTGGTTTTTGAATTAAGGAAGATGAATTTGACAAAAGTGAAAGAGGTTTTTGTCAATAATAGACCAAGAAACAAAAACCTCCTTAATTTTATGCACATGTGTTATTTTTTGAGAGAAATCCCCCAAATATAGTCACTATAGGAGGGTTTATGCACATTTGGACAACTTGACTCAAAGTCAGTTTTTCAGAGGTTTAGATAAGGAATTTACAATGCTTGATGGTTCCATTGTGTAGAAGACATCATAAAATATCCACCCATACCACTTTCATCCCAAAAATACTCTTGGAAGGCCTCCAAAATCCCTATCAAAGACCACGTTGCGCTTTTGCTAAGAGCACATTGTGCTTCTGCAAGTTTTGAGTAACGAACTTCAAGCTAGGATTCTGAACAAATGGAAAAATAATTTTGAAACTTGGAGGAGGTTTTTGTTCATAAAATACCAAAATACAATAATATATCTCATTTTTTGAATATACTTTATGGTTTGGGATATATTCTATCATCTTAGAGGCCTATGCTTTCAGAAAATAAAACACTCAGTTTTTTTCCTGTTATAGTCATATTTTCTTTTTGTGTTTTCCTAACAACAGGGGATGAATTTTTGAAAAAAAAGAGAGTTTTTTTATCAAGGACATATTAAAAAAAAATAACCTCTCTCAGTTTCTAAATATACATTATGGTTTTGGATATATGCAATTCTCTTAGAGGCCTAGTTTTTCAGAAAATAAAACACTCTGTTTTTCCTGTTTTAGTCATGTTTTCTTGGCGTGTTTTCCTAACAACTGAAAGTGAAATTTTGAAAACCAAGAGAGGTTTTTGTCAAGGAAATATTAAAAAAAGAAAACCTCTCTCATTTTTTACATAGGTTTTACTTTATTGTAGTTATAGGTGTCACTTTGATACCTATTTTTCACAAGTTCGCCAGGCCATAATTGTTGCGCTTATGGGAAGTCACTTTTGGAACTAATTTTGCAGAGGTAAAATTGTTGTTTTGCATGGTTTAAAGGATAAAGGGTATAATATACATTTCAAGGATTCCTCACACGTCATCAACAACCTCCAAAAACTCCAAACCCTCTAGTTCAAACTTAGAGAGCATGAAACACTGAGTTGTCATTTACGCCATGATAACGTTGTCCTACAAGCCAAGATGAATTATTTATAGCGTTAGGTTGATGATATTAATTTCCACCAATAATAGTCTCTGGATGCAATTGAAACACCATGAAAATCCTAAGTCAAAATCCCCTAGGCAAGAGTGAGAAGCTTCTAAAGCTAATCCACCCCCTCCTTCGCAAGTTTAGTCATAAAGGGCAATTTCTTTTTGTTTGCAGTGGGACCTGCAAAATCTTAGGTGTGGGGGTAATGTTGGGCCCAAGATATGATCACTTTTACGACGGTTATTTTACACTTTTGCATGTACATATGCGTTTTTCATCTTTTAAAGGAGCTTTTTGAAGAATTTTATGATAAAACAGTATGATCGGCATAAGGGTTGTTATGATAAAACAGTACGATGAGCTTTTTCATCCTTATCCCCTCTAGCTACTGAACTCTTGACAACTCGATTTTGGGTTGTTATGGTGGGTGATTATTTGCTAGCTCTGTTTTGGCAATTAGGGCACCATTAATGAAATTTGCCAATTTTAGAAGTGGTTTGAACCTCATGTGGTCTACCACTTGGTCTGTAAACATTATAAATACCACCGTGGTGGTCATATAATTGTTAAGCAGTAGAAGAAGTAGTGTGTTAGAGCCAAAAACGATTTTGGCTCTGTTTTTGCATTTTTCAATTGCCAAAATTGTATAAAATTGTGTTTCTGCATTTTAATGGTGAATTCCTTTTGCTGAGCTCATGGTGTGATTTTAGGGAGTGACCACGACTTGCTGGGGGGGGCACCAACATTCTGGTAACTCTTCCAAGTGTTGTTTGTACATTTCATAGCTTAGACATCTCTCTTTTTCATTTCCTATACATGTATTGCTATCTTTCTTCTGTTATATAATTTGTTGTTGTAGCTTAATGATTTGGTTCTTTTGCAGGTTAGTATAAAGGCGTGTGTTAATATGCATTGATTTTATAGATAGAGATGAATTTGCAAATTCATCTACTAACACCGTGTTCAAGTAGATATCAGATTACATTTTATTCATGCTTTTGAAATTTGATTTAAAATAAGAATTAAAACAGAGTAGAACATAGTTTTAGTTTATGTTTTCTTTAACCAAGGCTTTGGTGGATGGATAGGGTTAGTTTCAGTTTTTATTGCCTATTCAATTGTTAATTAGATTTTTCTTAATTAGTTGTTGATTAATTTATTCATTAGTTTACTTTGTCATGCTTTAATTTCTGTTTTAAGCATTTTCCTTATTACATTTTGAATTGTTAAGATAGAGCTAGTTTAGTTTATGTCATGTAATTTCTTGCCTGGAATTAGATTGCAATTGTAGTTCTTAGTTAATGAATGAGTTTAAGTATGAGTTTTACTTATGTATAATAGAAGTATAATGATGATCTTGTTATGTTGTTGATGGTTAATAAATGAACATGCAGTGTATTTAATATTGGTTTTGTCTTCACACAACCACCACCATTATATTTGAATTGTCATAGGTTAAAGATAGTTTCTTTCTTTCATAGCTTAGAAAATAGTTTTATTGTTGTTGTAGGATAGATAGACTTTGCTTTGATAGATTAGATAGTAGTTTGCTTATCATAGATTAATAATTAGTTGTTAATCTTTCTTGATTTCAATAGAATAGATTTCCTTTCATGCATTGCATTGAGCATTTAGTTTTCCTTTCATGCATTAGAAATAGTTTCGCATTAGGCATTTAGTTCACTTGCCTCTTAGTCTAGTTAGTCGTTCAATGAGAAGTTTTACTTGCAGTAGTTAGTTGCCTTTGCTTACTTGTCTTTTGCTTTAGTAGGTTAGTTAGGTGGCTTTGATTTCTTGTCTTTTTCTTTTGTAGGTTAGTTAGGTGTCTTTGCTTACTTGTCTATTTTCTTTAATAGGTTAGATAGGTGCTTTTTCTTACTTGCTTATTTATTTGCTTTCATAGGGTAGTTGCTCATTGAATATATGTTGGCAAGTTAAAGAAGTTTTCTTTTGTCATTTTCTTATTATGCTTAGTAGTTTGCTTTTGCTTATCGTTAAACTAGTTTGTTTTACATAGAGTTTTCATTTGATTTCCTAGGAACTATCCATCGACCCTTGGCCCAAAAGTACTTAGGTTACCTAGTTTCATTTTGCTTAGTAGGGTTTTCTCATTAGATAGCTTTGCTTGAGTAGATTAGCCTTAGATAGTTGCCTTCCTTAGTTAGACTATACTCCTACCAGCCTTCTACCTTTGGCATATATTTTGCTACAACTCTAAGTTTACTTACCCTAGGTTGACAATTTAATTAAGGGGTTTTACTGTGTTTTTAGTGCATATAGAACACCCATCACAACCTTTTTTAGTATATCATGGAAATATTGGCCAAAGGTTCCGTATGTGGTATTCTCTTGTTTTAGTGTAGCTAATTGTACTTGGGAAATGATTTAGTTTATGGTTTTTCATGGATTGTGATGTGGCTATGAATTGGACATGGATAGAATCTATGCATGGTTGAGTATGAATGCTATGCTTAAATATAACATCTCTTTTGTGAACAAAACTTAGTCCCATTTGAGCTTAGATGATGGACATTAGAATTCTTGAAAATTTGATTTTGAGTTCTTGTATGACTGCAACTATATGGTTATGAAAGACAACATGTGTCTATTGTCTCAATTGATTCACTATGGTTTCTATATAAATTGTCGCTTGTTAGTGTGCAGGTTTGATTATATGATGAAAAGAACCATCAATGTCATGTATATGATTATATGCTTATGAAATTGGTTTATAATATGTTTGTGGCTAAGTCGATTCAAAATTTCTATAGGAAGAAGAATTATACTCATATTGTGTGAATTAACAAGAAGAGAATGTGATAATTGAGGTTTGGAATGTGATATCTCTTATAAAGATTCATATCTTGATATGATATTGTTAATTGTATGCTTCATTTTACTAGAGTATGTTGATCTGTATGTCAAACTTGTCTATTATGACATGACTATGTTCATTACTTATTGTAATAACTAGTATGTTTTAACTTCATGGATAAGTCTACACTTCATAGAAATGTGAACTATGGATGTGGCATGGGGCCAAGGATTTATCTCTTACGATATTAAAATGATGCATGTATGGTTAAGATCGTATTTGTTGGAAATATTGTCATTGATGTCAACAATTGAAGTGATGATTTGTTGTTAGATGACAGATGACATTGTCATTGATGTCAACAATATATCAATCAATAAGAAGATAGAAAATGCAGAGATCGATAAACGCAAGCTCATGAGGAGGAGAGAACAGAAGAAAGCGAATTGTATGAAGATCAAAGCTCATAAGTACATAAGTATTTCATGTCTATTGTTGATCATGATAGGATACACAATGATTCGTTGATCAAAAGACCTGGAGGAAGAACAAATTGTAGATATGTCGTCGGGATCAGTGAAAAGACTGAACGATTGATCAATGTGCATAAATGGTGAGAGGCTTCAACAGTCGTTCGATCAGAGTGAGAAGCTCAACAACCGTCCAATCAAGAAGTTGACCATGAGCTTGAGAATCGTAAAAGGATCGTGACCGTCGAGTTTAGAGAAACATGGTTCGTCGATCTGACGAGAGTGGAATATCGGATATCGGGAAATCAGGAGTCAGAATAAGGGAGGTGCTCTAACCTCTGAAATACCGAAATGTGAAATTGCGATTAGGTCTAGACCATTGGTTCGAGGACTAATCTGAGTCGTCGATCAAACATGAAATGAAATTGCGAAGTCACGATTCGCAAAGTCATTCTCGACCGTCAGATTATCCGAAAAGATCACAGTCGTTGATTGTACCAAAATGATCATAGTTGTTGATTGTTCTGAAAGCATCGGGACCGTCTGTTGTCAAGGATGGCATGTGGTGAAGGGTCATCGTTTTGCTGACACGAAGAATGGAAAAGTCAAACGTAAGTGTTGTTGGAACTCGCGATATGCGAGGTCGCAAAGAGATCCTAGCCATCGGTTGGAAGGCGGGCACGTGCCACTGGATCATCAAATTCGGGGATTCGTGATTCAGAGAAACAACGACAAGAGTTGTTTGAAATCCCGAAATGTGAAAATGCGAAACACTCGGCTATGGATCATATCCCATGGTCACGAGAAGGGGAGGATCTAGTGCAGTTCAACTCTATTTCGGTGATTGCGACATGGAGTGTCGAGACTCTTCATCACAAGAATGCTGAAATGAAAAATCGCGATAGAAATCATGGACCGTCGGATCTGGAAAGCATTGGAGGGCCATTGAATTGAACCAAGGAAAAATGACACAGCATACCATGTCATCAAGACATGTTGACAGACCACGTGAGCAGACCACATCAGCTAAGGACACATGGCACAAAAAGACACTGACAAGTGTCAAGTTGATACAACATTTCAGGCACGTGAGAATCACGAGTATGTATGACACGTGGCAACCAATAGGATGGTGACACGTCATCAAGTGACGTAAGCATTTACGTTACTCTAGAAGTCCTACTTTGGGATATTTCACCACTAAGAAAATACTCTATAGTCCGAAAGTTTCAAATGCTGAAACTCTAAAAGGGACACGCGTAAGATGATCCATAGTATCGGGAGTTACCACTTCGAGAGTTTTTCATTATAAGCAAAAAATCCAACATCACGAAGTCCCAACGCTGAAAGGGACTATTGTAGGTCACGAAGATTCGAAGGCAAAAACGATGAAATCTCGACAGCCATACATCTCAATTCCTGATTAAGACACAACTGTTCTATTAAGGAAAGAAGGGGCCGGATTAAGGTTTAAGGTGGACCGTTGATCTCTTCCATGGAATAGATGTGAACTGATTGATCATATTAGCGATATCACAACCGAGAGTTTTGTAAGGAGCAGTGTCTCGAAGTCTCGAAGGATTAAAATCTGAAACCCCATGAGTCGTCCATCTCAGTGAGTAATATGAGCTGTTCGAACTGACCGGTGATATTGTGATCATGAGTTTTTTAATATTGGAAATCGATATGACTTGAAGGGAAAAGTGCCGAAATCCCATCAACCATCCATCTCATCAAGAGATTGAATCGTGATCATTGGAACGATAAACGCTCAGGAGCTCGTCTCGCCTAAACGTGAGGTCACCACCATTGGTCATATGGTAAAGAGGTTTGACACTGCAAAGTGTAATGCGTTGCCGAAATTGCTGAGCCAATGGTTGTGTAATGCACGATCATGTGAAATGGCTTGAAGGAAGCACCTCCACGAAATCTGGTCTCTGTGAAGTAAAAGAGATTTGATATCGAGTATAAAGGAATAAATTGATCCATGACTATGATCAATTTATTAAAAACCTTCATGGTGTAATGAACCAATACACAGTCATAATTAAAAGAGAATAAAACATGAAAAACATGAATAATGTATAAAAAGGAAAAATAATATTAATTAAAGTTTAATTATCATTTTAAATGAAAAAGGTACAATGGTTCAAATAAAGGGACACGATGTTTTAAATTTCACACCCGTTTGAAGAGTATATAAATGAGAAGAAAGTGTCTTTGCAGTCCATAAAAGAAGATCAAAAGCTGAAGCAGATTCCAGGAAGAAAAGCTAATACCTATGCATTAAGGGTGGTTGGGTGGTGCAAGGGAAGGTTAGTGCCTGCAGAGAGAGTTGGTGCTTAATTGTCAGTTGTAGCTGACTAAACAGGGGGTCATAGCGTCCTACCAGTTGGTGCTGGTAAACTAGGGTGTGGGTGCATCCTGATCAGTTGGTGCTGATCAAAGAGGAAGTACATATTCCTCCTATGTAACATGTAAAACAAATTGTAGTTAATAGAAAAGAGTTTATGGTTTTTCCCATTTGGGTTCCAAGATAAAATTCTGTGTTAAGATTCTGTTTTGCATTAATAAGTAAAAATTGATATAATTGTCCTGTCACTGATTCAACCCCCCCTCTCAGTAACAAATATGATCTTTCAATTGGTATTAGAGTAGGTTCCTTCAACAACAGTGTAACAAACTTGAAGGTAGATCTTGAAGATGGGTCAACAAGAAGGAATGTTTAACAATAAAGCACCATTGTTCAATGGAGAAGGCTATGCTCTGTGGAAAATAAGAATGCAAAACTTCTTGTTGGCGATTGGTTTTGATATCTAGAAATCTATTGTAGATGGTTACATTGCACCGACTACTCCACCTAAAGACTCTGGAGGAAAGAAAATCTGCGATGATAACTCAAGAGAAGTTAATGGAATTCTAGCTGGGTTGACTGACTCTATATGTGTGAAAGTTATGCATTGCAAATCGGCCAAAGAAATATGGGACAAATTGGAGGCTGTATATGAAGGAGATGACAAAGTCAAAGAAGCCAAACTACAGACCTATATAACTCAATTTGAAAATCTAAAAATGAAAGAAGAAGAAAATATTGTTGAATACTTTCATAGGGTAGATGAAGTGGTCAACTTAATTAGAGCAGTAGGAGAAGAAGTTACAGATAAAACCATTGTGAAAAAAATACTAAGGTCATTACTGATGAGGTATGATGCAAATATTTCCTCAATTGAAGATAGATCCGATCTAATCTCACTCGCAGTTGACCAACTCCATGGGATTTTTACAGCATATGAAATGAGAACAGGGAATAATAAATCAACAAAAGACGAAACAACTTTCAAAGAATCCAAGACAAAGATAAATCTGAAGCAAAAACTTCAATCTTGTCATCATGAAGAATCTGATGTGGAGGAAGCTAACTTTATTAGAAAACTTCATAAAGGATCAGGGACGTACAAAGGCAAGCTTCCTTTCAAATGTTTTCATTGTGGCAAAGTTGGTCATTTTTCATCCAAGTGTCCCTATCCCAAGGAGGAACCTGAAGATGAAGAAAATAAAACCGGACAATATTAGAAGAAAGAAAAATTCAACTACAAGAAAAAGTTCTACAAAGGGAAAAATAATTTCTACTCAAAAGAAGAAAACAACAGCTCATCGGAATCTAGTGACAATGATGAATATGATGATGATGAATTCCTTTTCTTAGGTATTGAAGAATCTACGATATAAAAAAAATTAAACATGAGAAGGAGTTAGAAGATGAAGCCGAAGTTAATATGGAGGAAGAACTTATCAGTGCCCTGGATGAATTAAGAAAATACAAAACCAGATATAGACAATTCAAAAGTTTTGTAGTTGAACAAAAAGAAAGGCATGAACAAGAAGAAAAGGATATTGAAAAAATCATGAGCAATCTGAAAAAACAAATCTTAGAAGCAAATAAGATCGAAGAAAATTTGGAAAAGTCTCTTAAGGAAAAACAAATAACTTGTGAAAAAATGGAGGCATAAATAGTTCATCTGAAAAAGGAACTGGATGCAAAAATCATTCAAACAAAATCTAAAAATAGCTCTAAAATATTAGATAAGATTATTACAGCTCAAAGGGATTCTGAAAATAAAAATGGAATAGGTTATTCTCAAAAGGAAAGCCATGTTAACTCAAAATCTTATGCAGATGCTCTTCGCAGTACATTCAAGAAGTAAAATGAAGAGAAGATAAGTAATGACAAGAGCTCCAGAAAATTACCTCCACTCATCAGGAAAGAAGGAAAGACAATACCAAAGAAGATTTACCAAAACAGGTATCCTCGCATTTTTCCTGGTTACTGCTATGCTTGCTCTAATTTTGGACACAAAGCTATAAATTATAGAGCATATAAAAATAAAAATCTGAAGGTTAAGAATTATATCCTTAAGGATAAACAAGCAACAAATCAATTTAAGAGCAGAAACTATAACTCTTTTGAACCTCTATAAGAAGGGGACTTACAATGCTTCAGATTTCAGAGTTTTTACTCTCCAAAGAAGGGGACTTACCCTCAAATGTTATGTGTAGACATTGTCAACTAGGGAAGCAAACTAGGGTAAGGTTCAAAACAAAAGAATACACAACCTCTAAACCTTTAGAGCTTGTTCACACTGACCTATGTGGACCTACGAGAACCAAGAGTTTACAAGGAGAGTCTTACTTTATGTTGTTCATTGATGAATTTACTAGAATGCGCTGGATATGTTTTCTCAAGGAAAAATCAGAAGCACTCAACAAATTCAAAGCTTTTAAAACCCTTGTTGAAAATGAAAGGGAGACAAAAATCAAATGTCTTAGATCAAACAATGGTGGTGGATCCACCTCAAAAGAGTTCGATGTCTTCTGTGAAACTCATGGAATAAAAAGACAATTCTCTGCTGCCAGAACACCTCAACAAAACGAGATTGCTGAAAGAAAGAACAAAATAGTTCAAGAGGCTGCAAGGACTATGCTCAATGAAGCAAAATTGTCAGATGGATATTGGAGGGAAGATGTAAGCACAACTATATACATATTGAACAGAGGTCAACTCAGGGTTAATAATGATAAAACTCCTTATGAAATATGGTTTGGAAGAGCTCCATCAATGAAATACTTCAAAGTCTTTGGAAGTAAATGCTACATCAAAAGACTAGATGAGAGTCTTGGAAAATTTGATGCTAGATCTGATGAAAGTATTTTTCTTGGATATGCTTCAAACAAAAAGGCATACAGATGCTACAATCTTAGATCACATAATATTGTTGAAAGTGCAGATGTCAAGGTAGATGATCTAAAAACGATAAGCAT
>SNQJ01S0070575.1:17636-33680 GCA_010110895.2 Picea sitchensis
GATGATGAGACATTTGACACACAACTAAAAGAAGTAGAAGAGAATGAAAAAGAAAGGGAAGAAGATGATATGGATACTAGTGAAAGTGAAGAAGATAGTGAATATGGAGAGATAAGAGAAGAATTTCCAAGAAGAGATACAAAGACACCCTCAAGAATTATTTAGAAAAATCATCCCGAAGAACTAATTATTGGAGATATGAATGATGGAGTCAAACAAGAAGACAATTGTTGTATCAAACAAAATTAGCATTGTTGTCACATATTGAGCCAAGCTCAATCAAAGAGGCATGGAAATATGAGAACTGGGTTAAAGCTATGAATGAAGAATTGGATCAAATTGAAAGAAATCAAACTTGGGAACTAGTTCCTAGACCAAAAGATAAAAATGTCATTGGAACTAAATGGGTATATAAAAATAAAATGAATGAAGATGGGCAAGTAATCAGGAACAAAGCCAAATTAGTATGAAAATGTTATGTTCAGGTTGAGGGAGTAGAATATGAAGAAACATTTGCACCTGTAGCCAGATTAGAGGCAATTAGGACGTTCTTAGCTTTCTCCAGCTACAAAAATTTAAAGTGTACCAAATGGACGTCAAATCAACATTTCTCAATGGAAATTTAGAAGAGGAAGTCTATATTGAGCAACCAGATGGGTTTCAAATAACCAATAAAAGAGACTATGTTTGCAAATTAAAGAAGGCACTCTATGGATTAAAACAAGCACCCAGAGCATGGTATGCAAGGCTAGACTCTTATTTACAAAAACAAGGCCTCAAAAGGGGATCAACAGACAACAATCTTTATTGCAAAATTGATGGTAATAACTTGATCATTGTGGAAGTGTATGTTGATGATATCATTTTTGGTAGTAATCAAATAAAAATGAGTGAATACTTTGCTAAAAAGATGCAACAAGAATTTGAAATGTCTATGCTTGGCGAACTAAATTTCTTCCTTGGATTACAAATAATACAGTCCAAAAGGGGAGTTTTTATCCATCGGTCTAAATATGTTAAGGATATTCTTAAGAGATTCCAGTTAGAGGATTGCAAACATGTTATTACACCTATGACAGTTGGATGCAAACTAAGCAAGGATGATGAGTCCAAAGCTGTAGATACAAAATACTACAGATCAATGATTGGCAGTTTGCTCTATGTAACAACTTCCAGACCTAATGTCAAGCAAGATGTTGGGATGGTGGCTAGATTCCAAGCATAACCAAAGGAGAGTCATGTTCAAGATGTAAAAATAATATTTAGATATTTGAAAGGAACCATAGATCTTGGTTTGTGGTATCCTAACAAGGACTCATTCACATTAAAAGCCTATTCAGATGTTGATTGGGCAGGAAGTATAGATGACAGAAAAAGTACGAGTGGAGGAGAATTATTTTTGGGAGAATCACTAGTTGCTTGGATAAGAAAGAAACAATCCTCAATATATTTATCTAGCACTGAAGCTGAGTATATTGCAGCAACAGAATGTTGCACACAAGTGGAATGGAGGAAACAAACTCTACAAGACATCAAAATAGTATTTGAAGAACCCACAATTATCCACTGTGACAATACAAGCGAGATAAGTCTCTCTAAGAACCCAGTCCAACACTCAAAATCAAAACACATTCCCATAAAATACCACTATCTAAGAGATCGGTCTGAAAATGAGAACATTAAATTGGAATATGTTCCGACATAAGAACAGGTGGCAGATATTTTTACAAAACCCTTAAGCAGAGATGTATTTGAATATCTCAGGCAAAAATTGGGAGTAATCCTTCTTCCTACCTCAACCTCTCAAGGAAATAATGCATCAGTTGGCGCCAATCAAGGGGGAGGTAGAAATCAACAACAAAAGGTGTTATTCAGTTATGACATAAAAAAAAGATTGATTACAGGAGGCTTTACCTTTGGTCAAAGAAGAAACTATACAGACAGATCATAGGAGAAGAAATCCTTTTCCATTGATGTCAAAGGGGGAGAGAAACTTCATAAAAACTTCATAAGAGGAAAGCATCAACACAGGGGGAGTTTTGTATATGAAGTTAGTATGTTTCCCTTACTGACAAAGGGGGAGATTGTTGGAAATATTTTCATTGATGTCAACAGTTGAAGTGATGATTTGTTTTTATATGACAGATGACATTGTCATTGATGTCAACAATATATCAGTCAATAAGAAGATAGAGAATGAAGAGATCGATAAATGAAAGCTCATGAGGAGGAGAGAACGACAGAAAGCAAATTGTATGAAGACCAAAGCTCAGAAGTACATAAGTATTTTGTGTCTATTGTTGATCACAATAGGATCAACAATGATTCGTTGATCAAAATCCCTGGAGGAAGAACAAATTGTAGAGATGTCGTCGGGATCAGTGAAAAGACTGAACGGTTGATCAATGCACATAAATGGTGAGAGGCTTCAGCAGTCGTCTGATCAGAGTGAGAATCTTAGCAACCGTATGATTAAGAATTTGACTATGAGCTTGAGAATCGTAAAAGGATCGTGACCATCGATTTTAGAGTAACGTGGGTCGTCGATTCGATGAGAGTGGAATATCGGATATCGGGAAATCAGGAGTTGGAATAAGGGAGGTGCTCTAACCTCTGAAATACCGAAACGTGAAATTGCGATTAGATCCAGACCATTGGTTTGAGGACTAATTTGAGTCATCGATTGAACATGAAATGAACTTGCGAAGTCACGATTCGCAAATTCATTCTCGATCATCAGATTATCCGAAAATATCACAGTTGTTGATTGTACCAAAACGATCATAGTCATTGATCATTCTGAAAGCATTGAGACCGTCTGTTGTCAAGGATGGCACGTGGCGAAGGGTCATCATTTCGCTGACTCGAAGAATGGAAAAGTCAAATGTAAGTATTGTTGTAACTCGTGATATGTGAGGTTGTGAAGAGATCCTAGCCGTCGGGTGGAAGGCGGGCATGTGCCAATGGATCAACGAATTCGGGGATTCATGATTCAGAGAAACAACGACGAGAGTTGTTCGAAATCCCAAAATGTGAAAATGTGAAACACTCAACTCTGGGTCATAACCCATGGTCATGAGAAGGGGAGGATCTAGTGTAGCTCAACTCTATTTCGGCGATCGCGACATGGAGTGTCGAGACTCTTCATCACAAGAATGTCGAAATGCGAAATCGCGATAGAAATCGTGGACCGTCGGATCTGGAAAACGTTGGAGGGCCATTGAATTGAACCAAGGAAAAATGACACTGCAAACCATGTCACCAAGACATGTTGATAGAACACGTCAGTAGACCACATCAGCTAAGGACACGTGGAAAAATAAGACACTGACAAGTGTCAAGTTGATACATCATTTCAGGCATGTGAAAATCATGAATATGTATGATACATGGCAGCCAATAGGATGGTGACACATCATCAAGTGATGTAAGCGTTTACGTTACTTCAGAGGTCCTACTTCGGGATATTTCACCACTAAGAAAATACTCTATAATTCGAAAGTTTCGTATGCGGAAACTCCAAAAGGGACACATGTCAGATGATCCATAGTATCGGGAGTTACCACTTCGAGAGTTTTTCGTTATAAGAAAAAAATTCAACATCACGAAGTCCCGAACGCTGAAACGCCGAAAGGGACTATTGGAGGTCACGAAGATTCGAAGGAAAAAACGACGAAATCTTGATAGCCACACATCTCAACGCCTGATTAAGACACAATCATTTGATTAAGGAAAGAAGGGATCAAATTAAGGTTTAAGGTGGACCGTTGATCTCTTCCATGGAAGAGATGTGAACTAACTGATCATATTGGCGATATCACAACCAAGAGTTTTGTAAGGAGCAGTGTCTCGAAGTCTCGAAGGACGAAAATCTGAAACCCTGTGAGCCATCCATCTCAGTGGGTAATATGAGCTGTCTGAACTGACCGACGATATCATGATCATGAGTTTTGTAATATTGGAAGTCACAATGACTCGAAGGGAAAAGTGTCGAAATCCCGTCAGCCATCCATCTCGTCAGGAGATTGAATTGTGATCGTTGGAACGATAAATGCTCAGGAGCTCATCTTTCCTAAACCTCAGGTCACCGCCATTGGTCATATGGTAAAGAGGTTTGACACTGCAGAGTGTAATGCATTGCCGAAATTACTGAGCTAGAGGTTCTGTAACGCATGGTCATGTGAAATGGCTTGAAGGAAGCGCCTCCACGAAATCTTGTCTGTGTGAAGTAAAAGATATTTTATACCGAGTATAAAGGATTAAATTGATCCATGACTGTGATCAATTTATGAAAAACCTTCACGGTGTAATGACCCAATACACAGTCATGATTAAAAGAGAATAAATCATGAAAAACATGAATAATGTATAAAAAGGAAAAATAATATTAATTAAAGTTTAATTATCATTTTAAATGAAAAGGTACAATGGTTCAAATAAAGGGACACGATGTTTTAAATTTCACACCCGTTTGAAGAGTATATAAATGAGAAAAAGCGGTGAGAAGAAAGTGTCTCTGCAGTCTACAAAAGAAGATCAAAAGCTGAAGCAGATTCCAGGAAGAAAAGATAATACCTATGCATTAAGGGTGGTTGGGTGGTGCAAGGGCAGGTTGGTGCCTGCAGACGGAGTTGGTGCTTTCTTGTCAGTTGTAGATGACTAAACAGGGGGTCATAGCCTCCTACCAGTTGGCGCTGGTAAACCAGGGTGTGGGTGCATCCTGATTAGTTATTGCTAATCAAAGAGGAAGTACATCTTCCTCCTATGTAACATGTAAAACAAATTGCAGTTAATATAAAAGAGTTTGTGTTTTTTCCCATTTGGGTTCCACAATAAAATACTGTGTTAAGATTTTGTTTTGCATTAATAAGTAAACATTGATATAATTGTCCTGTCACTGATTCACCCCCCCCTCTCAATGACAGAATCTGATCTTTCAGTATTGTGTGCTTTGATTTGTATAGCACGAATCTTTCATAACTACATAAAAACTTAAGGCCAAGTTTTGTTCCAAGGGAGAAGTATGTAATGCTCCTCATTGCTTTACTTTTCTTTGAGAATGATTAGGAGTTTAATGCAATGGTTGACTAAAGAGTTTAGTGACCATGTTTCTGACTATTCTCTATATATGTGACATATGAAATGTACTCAATTGACGTTATGTGTTTGATATTATTAATTGTTGAGTTGATTAGCATATACATTATGATGGATATATTCTTGGATCATAAAATGAATACTTATGTTGTGATCAAGTGTGAGTTGTGTTAGGTGGACAAAATTTGCAGGACTTCTAGGTAGAGTTGATTGAAGGAAGAGAAAGGCTCTGAAATCCAAATTAAATGTTGTTAAATCTCAATGAAACCAATTAAATTTCATTGATATTATATGGCTTATATTTCATATCTACATCAATGTGTTGTGACATAATTGTATTGATCTAAGCGGTCCAGAAAATTGGTTACCTGACGATGAAACATGTGGATATGGTTGTTTGAGAGAACTCCATGTTGGGAGTCAAACAATAAATATCCATGGAGAGTAGTTGTAATATTAAGAAGTTAATTATTATATTACTTATAAGATATCGATCTACGTGATATATGTGAGATTATTGAATGTGCAGGGAACGAGGAAAATCTTGCCAATGACGTAGTCTAAATGTTCTACGTGTTTTACTTTTTCCAACAACTATCACCAGAATATGGCAATGCAATTGTTGGAAAAATCACAATTCAACATTATTCAAATCGGATTTTGAATGCATAAATCAATTCAACGCAATTTGAGCTATCTATCTAAATTTTTGGTCAGACTTTGGGAAAAACTCTTTGAAAAATGTGCCATGAAAAAGTAAAAACATAGAACATTTAAACTATGCCCTTGCCAACAAATGGGTGTAGGTCATAAACCGACGAATCCTTAATGGAGGTGTGGAGTCTCAATAAAGTCATGGAGTCTTTATTTGCATAATATATGGATTGTTATGATTGGGGGGCACATAGTAGGGTTATAAATTCCTACTCCCCAATGGCTATAACTTTCATATTATGAACTAAGCCACATAAGTCAAAGGAATCTTAATGATGAATTAGTTAATATTTCAAAGTAGCCACATTGAGGGGTGATGCCAACGCCCTCAACCCACAGGTCGGAGGGTCCACGTCAGCACAGGATCTTTCCTCCTTCCACGGCTCGAAGAACTCCGATGGTTCTTCTATTTCCCTATCGGGAAATCTGCACCCAGAACAATCCTCATGGGATCCCCCCTCTTTATAATCGGGAGATCAGACTTCGTGAATTCGCGAGGTCAGTGGTCGAGTGTTGGACTCTCAATTCCCCCGAAACCTGACAACAGTCAACGTTGACCTTTTCTCTTATCCTATCAGGAGTTTCCCTATCGCAATTTCGGCATTCGCGATATCAAACAACTTGGTTCTCCGACTCTCGAATCTCGATATGCCGATACTCTGATATGCACGCGATTTTGACCTTTCAATGGTCCTTCACTCCATCGACATTTTGGATTTCGCAATATCATGAATCCTAATGCAATTGTTTCGGGACTTCTCGTTGCGAAACCCCGATACAGTGTGCCACCAATCCACTTGCCGACCCCTGTGGCCCCACACTGTTTTCATAGCCATCGGGATATCGCATTTTGCAATTTTGCGACCCCCGTTTCAATGTTCACGGGACTTCAACCTACGAACTCCCGATATGGAAAACTACGAGTAAATACGATGGCCCTTGTGGCTCGGATCTACGGTCTTTCCCCTCCTGACCGTCGAACCCTTAGAGAATACTCACCGTATCTCCTCTACTCCTCCGCGAGATCTGATGGCTCACGGAACTTCACGAATTCTCCTCGGAGAATTCCAACCATTCTTCCTTCCCTGGCGAGTTCAGCGAATGACCAAGTGTTCCTCCGTGGAAATCGTCCACCTGTGACGCAACTTACGACGCTTCTTACAAACTTCCAGTCATAGCTTCCCTGCGCTGTCCTTCAACAATTTCAAAGGCCTTATCCTTCCTGAGATTTCTTATAACTCCGAGTCTTAGAAAAGACTCCTTGCACGCACTCCTTGCGGCAACCTTCAGACACTTCTCAGTGCTGAATTTCCTTCGACCCTGCGCACACCTGCAGTAGTAGTCTCTCACAATTTACTCAGATTTGCAACTCTGAGGTTTCACTCGGCCTGCGCACTGCTTGCACGACTCCTGTGTCTGTCTGCACTTCGGTGGAAATGAGAACAAAAGCAACCCTATCTGAACCCGTTGTCAATGCACTCCTTGCGGAAACTTCGACTGCACTCCTTGCAGGAACTCTGGCTCAGGTAGAGAAACAATTGAAACTCATTCCTTCTTCCTTTCAGACTTCAAACTCAAACATGAAATCATATACACAGCATATAAAGCAAATGTATAATAGGAAGCAAACTTTCATGAGCATATCATTCAACATCAATACACAGAGAACAAACAAAAAACCATGAATTTGAATCAACCTCTTTCTATTAATCCAAATGCCTGTACATGGGTGTTCTTACACAGCTCTCTGCTTCTCCTCTATGCTCTTCTTCCTCTCTGATTATGTTACAATACACAATGAGGGTGTCTATATCCCGTTTCCCTCTTGTGCTCTAAAACTGTCTAATCTACACATTCAATTCTATCTACCTTCATTAACTACTTTAAATGCCTTCTACCTACTAAGGACGAGAGAAAATCGCTCAAGGTCCGTTTACATTATACAAGTGCGCTCCTTCTTAATGGCTCATTTAAGATCATGCAACAACTTCAAGGAAATTTCAAAATTTGTGCTAGCTTGTCCAGCTATCTTTTGGCTTCTGCGCTGACTCGCTTGATGTTGGCGATGCTCCTGCATCATACTCCCTCACTTGAAAATTTTCATGGGCTCTTGTCCATGAGCTTGTGCATGGTATGCCCATGCCTCTGTATCTCTGCTTCGTTCTCCTAGCTGGCATCTTCAAATGGATGGTTTTTCCATTTGACCAGATACTCAAAATACTGTCTTCGCCTGGTCCTCTTGCTCACTCTTTTATCCAGTATGTGCTCCATCTGTGGCTTTTCTGCAACTGGCATCTGCTTTGTCCACTGGATCACTGGCTGCTCATTTTCTGTCGCTTCTTCCTCAGATTTATATGGGTACAAATCTGAGATATTGAATATCGGAGAAATTCCGATCCCATCGGGTAATTCAATCTCATAAGCATTTGCCCCGAATTTCTTCAAGACCCTACATGGCCCGATTTTCTTCATCTTCAACTTATTATATGTTCCTATCGAGAACCTTTCCTTCCTCAAATGTGCCAGAACCAGATCACCAACCTCAAACTGAAGTTGTCTTCTGTGCTAATCTGCTCTATGCTTGTACTCCTGGCTTGAATTCTGCAATCGCTCCTTCACCTGGATATGAAGTTCCCTCATCTCCTCTGCGAATTATGCTGCCCTAGCGCTCCTATTCGCAGTCTATTCTGAATCCCTCAGTTCAAAAATTCCTCTCGGTTACATGCCATAAACAACCTGAAATGGACTCTGCCCTGTGCTCCTGTTAACTGAGTCGTTATACGCGAACTCTGCCTGTGGTAATATGTGGTCCCATTGGCTATGGTGTTCTGTTACCAAGCTTCTTAGTAAGTCTCCGAGACTTCTTTTCACCACTTCTGTTTGTCCATCCATCTGAGGATGATATGCTAAACTAAATGACAAGTTAGTTCCCAGATTCTTCCATAAGGTCCTCCAAAAATGCCCTATGAATTTGGTGTCTCGATCTGAAACTATGCTCCTTGGAAAACCATGAAGTCGAATGACCTCTTTGAAAAACATATTCGCAATGTGAGTTGTGTCACTGGTTTTCTGACATGGAATGAAGTGTTTCATCTTGGAAAATCTATCCACCACCACAAAGATTGAATCACAACCTCTTTGTGTTCTTGGCAATCCCAATACAAAATCTATGCTAATTTCATCCCACGGCCTCTCTGGTATGGGCAATGGTTGATAAAACCCTGCATTCTGCTTCCTTCCCTTCGAATGCTGGAAAATTTTGCATCTGTCCATGAATCTCTTGACATATTCTCGCATTCCCGGCCAAAAATATGACTCATTCAACTTTGCGAACGTCTTGTCGTGACCAAAGTGACCTGCCAATCCTCCACTGTGTTTCACCTTTAGCAAGTTCTCCCTCATGGAGCATTTCGGAATACACAGTTGATTTCCCCTAAACAACAATCCTTCCTGGATCATGTAGTCTATCCATTGGCTTCTATCCCTGAGAACTGGATTCTCAGCTGCTTCATACGCCTCTTTAAAATCTGGATCATCAGCGTACATGTTTCTGAGATCATCAAAACCCAATGTTTTGAATTTGAACTCCTGCAACAACAAACACTTCCTGCTCAAAGCATCAACAACTTTGTTAGCAGTACCGGAAATATGTTTAATCACAAAAGTGAAATTCTGCATATACTCAACCCATTTGACATGTCTCTGATTCAACTTTTCCTATTGAGTCACAAACTGCAGTGCATGATTGTCACTGTATAAAACAAACTCTTTCGGGATCAAGTAATGCCTCCATTTCTTCAATGCCTGAACAATAGCATAGAACTCCTTATCATAAGTGGAGTACATCACTTTCGCCTCATTCAACTTCTCGCTGAAATATGCTATCGGCCTGTCTTCCTGACTCAAGACTTCCCCGATTGCAAATCCGCTTGCATCGCATTTCACCTGAAATGTTTTTCGAAAATCCGGTAACACCAAAACTGGTCGTTCCGTAATCTTCCTCTTCAACAGATTAAAAATTTTCTCAGCTTCTTCTGTCAAGTGAAAATACTTATGTCTTTTCTTCACTGTATCCATCATTGCTGCACTAATTCCACTGAAATTCCTAATGATCTTTTGGTAGAAACTAGCCAATCTGTGAAAACTTCTCACCTCGAAAATATTCTTCGTTGATGGCCAATTCTTGATCACTTCCACCTTATTTGGATCCATCCTCAACTCATTTGCAGAAATAACAAACCCCAAGTAAATGAGCTCTATCTTCATAAATGAGGACTTCTTCATGTTTATCAACAACTTCTCCTGCTGTAGTTTCTGCATCACTGTAGCCAAATGCTTCAGATGTTCTGCCACTGTTTTACTGTAAACTAGTATGTCATCCAAATACATAATGACAAATTTCCCGATGAACTCCCTCAGGACTTTGTTCATCAACCTCATGAAGGTACTCGACGCATTTGTTAAGCCAAATGGCATAAAAATCCATTCATACAACCCTTCGTTTGTTTTGAATGTTGTCTTCAATTTGTCACCTTCTCTCATACGAATCTGGTGATAACCACTTTTCAAATCAATCTTTGAAAAATACTTTGCTCCACTCAAGCAATCCATCAGATCATCCATCCTTGACAATGGAAATCTGTACCTGATGGTTATCTTGTTAATCACCCTCGAGTCAGTACACATCCTCCAACCTTCGTCTTTCTTCGGACTGAGAACTGTTGGAACAACACACGGACTCAAGCTTTCCCTAACTAAACCTTTGTCCAACAATTCCTGGACTTTCCTCTTAACCTCTTCATTCTCTTGCGGCGTTAATCTGTACGCAGGTTTGTTTGGCAAACTGGTTCCTGGAATGAGATCAATATGATGACTCACACTTCTAATCGGTGGAAACGAATGAGGTAATTCATCCACTACTATGTCAACGAACTCTTCCAGCAGTTCTTGAACTTCTTCTGATAAATCATCTACCCTTGTGCTAGTAAAAACAATTCTAGGCTTTCTGACTACAATGAACTGTGGATCCTCCTTCTTCTTCACCTCTGTAAGAAGTTCCTTCCCACTCATGAGAAGTACAGTGTTTCTTACTTCCGGCTTTTCCTCCTTATCCTTGATTGGAAGTAACATGTGTGTCCTCCCATTTTTCTCCAGGGTGTATGTGTTCATTCTCCCATCATGAATCACATTCCTATCATATTGCCATGGTCTACCCAGCAATAGATGAAAAACATCCATAGGAATGACATCACATAATATCTTATCATTATATCCTCCTATCTTGATTTCAACTAAACACTGTTTAGTGACAGTTACTTGGTGTCCTTTTTATAGCCACGAAACTCTGTATGGGCTTGGATGATCAGTCGTCTCCAGCTCCAACTTCTCTGCCATCTCTGTAGATATGAGATTATCCATGCTACCACTGTCTACGATAACCTTGCATACCCTGTCCCTGGTCTTGCAAGTAGTTCGGAAAATTCTGGTCCTTTGGACTGAACTCTCGACCTCCTTCTCGGGTGTCAAAAAGAATTTTCTCATCATCAACGATCTTCCGCCTTTAGCGTCTTCTGCCTCAACATCCCGCCTCTGTGCTTCGGTGATGTGAGCTTCTCCCCATTCCTTATTCTTATCTAGACACTCGTAAGACTTGTGCCCTTTCTTTCCACATGTGAAGCATGTTATTACTCCACCTCTTCCTCTTCCTCTACCTCTAGTACGAGGAAAAGTATTGTTGTCAGCATAATCTCCTCTCTGCTCATTATGCTGTCCTCGTTGTTCAACATATTTCCCTCGCTGTGAGGTTCCACCTCTCTCAGTTCGAGTCTGAGGTTTCTTCCAGTCCTCCTTGGGCTTCTGATATTTTTCTTGGGCAACTGATTTGCCCCTAGGTTGACTTCTTCCTCGACCCATCTGACTCTGTTTTCGGCTCAGCTTCTCTTTCGCTTTCAGAGCCATCTGATAAGCATCTTCCACCGTTCGGATGGTTACCATGCTCATCTCATCTTGAATATCATACCTCAGGACATTCATATATCTGACAACTTTCTCATCATTGCTCTCCCGATGACCTGCCATGATGTTCAACCTATAGAATTCCTCAATGTATTCTTTCACTATCATCAGCTTCTGTCTCAGGTTCTGCATCCTCCTGAACATAGTAATTTGATAGTCCCTGGGGATGAATTTCGCCTTCATCTTCGCGATCATTCTGTCCCAACTTTTGATCTTTTGTTTTCCCTTGCAACGTTTGTCATCTTGTAGTTCATCCCACCACAATGCTTCATGTCCCTTCAATCTTGTGACAACATGCTTGAGTTTCTTGTCCTCTTCGACATCTTCATAGTCGAAGTATGTGTCTAGAGCTCTAATCCAGTCTAGAAGCTCCTCTGCATCCAAGTTTCCCTCATAAACTGGAATGTCCATCTTTTCTCTTGCACCCATCCTTGCAATAGCTCTGATCAATCATTCGTTTGATGCATCTTCGGCTGCAACTTCTTCTTCACGTTTGGCCTCAGCTTCACTTTCGGAATCGCTGAGATCCCCCGCACTAACTGTGCGTCTTTGCGCTGTCTCCATGTCTTCGAGTCTGGCTCGTAGATCACACATCTCTCTCTCCATAACTGGATCTATCATCTGCCTACCTCTTCTTCTCGACATTTCCCTATCCTCTGGTGGATCGGGTGTTTGCCTATCCCTTCTCCTTGGCGACATGGTGAATTCTCTTCTCTGCTACATAAAGCAAAGAACCTTTCTGAGCTCTGATACCAGACTGATGCCAATTCCCTCAACCCGCAGGTCAGAGGGTCCACGTTAGCACAAGATCTTTCCTCCTTCCACGGCCTGAAGAAATCTGACGGTTCTTCTATTTCCCTATCGGGAAATCTGCACCCACAACAATCCTCACGGGATCCCCCCTCTTTACAATCGGGAGATAGGACTTCGTGACTTCGCGAGGTCAGTGGTTGAGTGTTGGACTCTCGATTCCCCCGAAACCTGACAACAGTCAACGTTGACCTTTTCTCTTATCCTATCGGAAATTTCCCTATCCCGATTTCGGCATTCGCGATATCAAACAACTTGGTTCTCCGACTCCCGAATCTCGATATGCTGATACTCCGATATGCGCATGAGTTTGACCTTTCAATGGTCCTTCACTCCATCAACATTTCGGAGTTCACAATATCGCGAATCCTAATGCAATTGTTTCGGGACTTCTCCCTGCGAAACCCCGATACACTGTGCCACTTATCCACTTGCCGACCCCTGTGGCCCCACACTGTTCTCGTAGCCGTCGGGATATCGTGTTTCGCAATTTCGCGATCCCCATTGCAATGTTCACAGGAATTCAACCTACGAACTCCCGATATGGAAAACTACGAGTAAATCCGATGGCCCTTGTGGATCGGATATACGGTCCTACCCCTCCTGAGTGTCGAACCCTTAGAGAATACTCATTGTATCTCCTCTTCTCCCCTGCGATATCTGATGGCTCACGGAACTTCGCAAATTCTCCTCGGAGAATTCTGACCGTTCTTCCTTCCCTGGCAAGTTCGGGGAATGACCAAGTGTTCCTCCGCGTAACTTGTCCACCTGTGACACAACTTATGACGCTTCTTACAAACTTCCAGTCACATCTTCCCTGCGCTGTCCTTAAACAATTTCGAAGGCCTTATCCTTCCTGAGCTTTCTTATAACTCTGAGTATTAGAAAAGACTCCTTGCGGCAACCTTCAGACACTTCTCAGTGCTAAATTTCCTTCGACCCTGTGCACACCTGCAGTAGAAGTCTCTCACAATTTACTTAGATTCGTAACTCTGAGGTTTCACTCGGCCTGTGCACTCCTTGCACGGCTCCTGTGTTTGTCTGCACTTCGACGGAAATGAGAACAAAAGAAACCCTATCTGAACCCTCTGTCAACGCATTCCTTGTGGACACTTCAACTACACTCCTTGCAGGAACTCTGGCTTAGGTAGAGAAACAATTGAAACTCGTTCCTTCTTCCTTTCAAACTTCAAACTCAAACATGAAATATTATACACAGCATATAAAGAAAATGTATAACAGGAAGCAAACTTTCATGAGCATATCGTTCAACATCAATACACAGAGAACAAACACAAAACCATGAATTTGAATCAACCTCTTTCTATTAATCCAAATGCCTGTACATGAGTGTTCTTACACAACTCTCTGCTTCTCCTCTATGCTCTTCTTCCTCTCTGATTATGTTACAATACACAATGAGGGTGTCTATATCCCATTTCCCTCTTGCACTCTAAAACTATCTAATCTACACATTCAATTCTATCTACCTGCATTAACTACTTTAAATTCCTTCTACCTACTAAGGACGAGAGAAAATCGCTCAAGGTCAGTTTACATTATACAAGTGCGCTCCTTCTTAATGGCTCATTTAAGATCACGCAACAACTTCAAGGAAATTTCAAAATTTGTGTTAGCTTGTCCAGCTATCTTTTGGCTTCCGCGCTGGCTCGCTTGATGTTGGCGATGCTCCTGCATCAAGGGGGCTCTTGAATACATTAATATTTTATTTAAAAGATGAATTATTTTATTAAGGAAAAATAAATAATTAAGAAAATATGGGGCATTAACACCTCAAGGGAGGTGATGAATAATAAGGATTAGATAAATAAAATAAATGAGAAAATTCATAATTTTGTATGAAGGGGGTGAGGTGGCTAGCCTCAATGGATCTATAAATAGATGGGAGAATCCATGGTTTGGGGGGTAAACTAGATAGTAGAGTAATGTTGCATAAGTTGAACTAATATTAATAACTTAACTGGTATGGTAAATGGGATTTGGAAGAAAGTTAGCATTATTATTCTGGATGTTTATCAGTGGATGGTAGAATCCACGTTAAGTATATTCTGCAACCAAAATTGGTTATGAACCCACACAACGCAAAGGTCTCAAGGAAAGAAGTTTTCCTTGAGTATGGTTGGGAAGAAACCGGTTGACACCATGAGAGTTGGCAATGACGAGGAAATTGGAGCTAATGGATGGAGCATTGCTAGAATTGACGAAACTACCAACTAGTCAAGGACATAGGCCAATTAGGAGTAAGTGTCACTTATAAAATGAGTTGAATTTGGATTGGAACCCATTACAACCAAATACAATAGATGGTTCTGTATATGGTAGTTATGACCACACTTACCATGTGAAAATGATATATTTAGATTTCTAGAAATTCTAATTTATGATTTGTCTTGAGAAACAAGTATTATGGTTGTAACCTTTGACTAAAAGTATTATGGAAGTAGCTTGTTGTTTTTCAGTACAAGCATTATGGACAATAGCTTTGAGTTTTGGATTCTATTTGATGAATGATGTATCAAGCTAATGGTGGAATGCATAAATCGTTCCATAATTTTCACCACATATGTTAATTAGAAAACCACCCTTTTTTATCATTCATAATAAAGGAAACAATTAAGATATGTCATTCTTGGGCATACAATAATATAAATCAAATATTCGTTGCAACTTTGTTTGGGTAAGTCCTCTAGATGCCAAATCGATTTGTCACTTTCTGATCTATTTTCCTCTCAAAATGATTTTGGTTTTGGACTTGCTCATAGTGGATATGGAATGTTGACTGATTCTACATTTACTTGGCTAGTTCCTAGATTGTAAATCAACTTCTAAGACTAAGTACATCAATTCCATAGAAGAGTATTGGTTTCATATGATATCACTTTGTCTTGTTGAAAAGAAATTGATTTATTATGAACCTTGAGTTAGATGGAATTGTTCTACAAAAAATGAATAAGCATTTTTAAGGAAATCGATTTACCATGGTTATGTTAATGAAATTAAGTTTGCATCTTAAACACTACCCAAAGGAGTGTATCTAACTCTACATTGATTATCATAACCATGTACATGTGCCAACAAATTTTGGCTCTCTTTTGAAAGTAATACCCATATATGTGATATATTTGTCTTTATGCAAAATAATTGGCTCTATGTTGGATGTGATACCCATGTATGCGACATGTTTGTCTTTATGTGCTAATGAGCTTGAGAAAATTAAGTGTTTGTGGCATACATCACTTCATATGTTGAAGAGCTTTTTTCTTTGGGTTTAGTGTGCAATAAGAGTATTCAAGTCTTGTGATGAGTTGTTTCAACTCATGCTTTGCATGAGAAAAGAGAGGGTTTCCTAAGGCTAGCTCCTTTCACTCTTTTTCTAATTTCTTATAT
>SNQJ01S0070576.1:3383-41987 GCA_010110895.2 Picea sitchensis
ATAAAAAACATTAAAAACTTGATTTCTTCATTTACTTGTCATGTTCACTTGACCATACTTTTCAACAATGTCCCTCTGATGACATAACTGCTACTGAGGGTTTCTCTTTCCCTGTTATTCTATGCCTTTCATTTCTCATGTTCTTGTGACCAACTGATTTCACTAGTCCACTGATTCCAATTGTAAATATTCTCTATCATATATTTGTCTAAACCTTCCAATGATCTCATAAATCCATCTCTTATCCATATGTCATGAGCTACCCATAACTATGCTACCCAACTTTCCACAATGTTGACCCATATGTACTATTATAAAGGCTTCTATGCTGCAACTGATCATCATATTCCTATTTCTCACACTGAATTAACTATGTCCACTGATATGAAATACATCCTTGAACCTATAATGAATATACATCTACATGGAAAGTGTGTCAATGATATTCCTATGATATATGCATGGGAACATTGCTTCTCAATCGATCAATATGTCATTCTGTACTTCTGCTATTTGACTTCTCTAAATCTATCTATGCAAACACTTCAAATTGATCGAAGGATGGGTCTTTGATATATATTAGCTACTGAATAGACTCCCCTCTTCAAAATTATTATTTTTGGGGGTCTCCAAGTTGAATGGATCAGAATAATGGAGGAATCCACCCTAATGCAGATTAATCTTCCTCTTCATCTATAGAATCATCATTGCTCTGAACTATGACTTCTTCCTTTTTTCCTATGGATTCATTATGATCTTGCACTACAATTCCTCAGAGTAAAATCTCTTGGACTTTTTCTATATTCACCTTCTCTTATTTTCTTTCTCACACTACTGTAAATCCTGTGATCTATAGGACCTGTTCTTTATTTACCTTCTCTTCTTGTCTTTCTTTTCTTCTCCAAACCTTCATATGTCTGACATCGATATCATATTTCATGGAAGGATTTATCATGATTCTACAATTTCAAGCTATGACCATAATTGTGGCATTTGTAACATTCAATGTTATTTGGAGCCACATAAGAATTTCTTGCTTGAACGTTTCTTCCATATTCCCTGCAATATACAACTTTATGTCCAAAGTTAGTACAATTAAAACAATGAATATAAAATAAATTTACATACCTAGGAGTGAATAATATAATTTGTGGTGTGGTCCTTCTAAATTTATGCCTTGGTTGATCATGATCTTCTCTTTTTTTGATCCCTTCATTATGGTTGAAGCTTCTTTACTGCTCGAATGCAAAAGGTTTTGTTGAAGATGCATTTCTATTATACTCATTATTCTTTGATTCTTGCTGACCATGATTCCTTTCTCTGAGTACTTATGCATAACTCTTACTTTTTTCTTCATTCTTCCTTTCTGGAAACCTAGAATGTCTCTTCAACTTTATTTACTGATGATGTGGGTGTTTCTCTCTCTTCAACATTCTTCCTGAGATTGACGATTTTAACTCTCAATGTGAAAACTTCTTCTTCAAGATTCTCAACCTCTTCTTATCTCTTCATCATCTGAATCTTCATGACTTTTTCTGTTCTCTTTGATTCCTCGAGTTGAATCTTCAAAGAGATGATTTCTTATTCAATTCTTCTTCCTTCTTGACCAAAATGTGCTTCAATATGGTTTAAATCCTTAGTTATTTCCTTGAGATGATTTGTCAAAATCTTCTCTCTCTTCTTCGCTTCCTCTTTTTGTTCTACTATTTCAGCTTCCAAACACTTGTTCTCTTCCATATGACTTTTGTATGTTTCTCCAATCGTTCTCGCTTCTTGCATCTAAGATTTTAGATTCATTATGACATGTTGGAATTCTTCAAAACTTTCTTGAGAATTCTTCTTGACTAAGTGTTCCTCGAGAGAATTTTTGATCTGAATTTTATGAGAGGAACAAAATGAATACAGATTATTAAAATATGGATAACATAGAATAACATATATACAATAAAACTGGTTTTCTATTCAATAACAAAATAAGTTGAAACTATAAAATGCAGCAGAAAACAAGCTTGTTGGAATGGTGGCAGCTTATCTCTGAGAAGAGATGTGACGGTTGCGCTCATTCACAAGAAGATGATTACAATGAGGCTATGAAGGAATTTTTACAATAAACAGGAATTTAAAAAACCCTATACATCCAAAAACCTAACCCTAGGAGATGAAGCGCCAAAAGTCACGTGGGCCCCGTTTGGGTAAGTCAGTACATCAACTTCCTGGGGTCGTAACTTTTTCATATGATCTCCGTTTTAGGCACACGATAGCCCATTGGAAATGTATCATTGAGGAGATTAATTTTGGGGGATCAATCATGCATTCAACTATCATTGAGAATATCGATCCCAAAAAACATTCATTTAAGCCCTTAAAATGGACCTAGAAGTTAAAACTGCTAAAAATAGTAAATTGCCAAAATTGCCAGCAAACTGTTTTGAGCGAGTTAGAAAAGGTGGGTGGCCACTGATATCCACCTGGATAAATCCTCCCTCCTTAGGAAGAAATGACCTCCATTGCGGTGAGTTCCCCCATCAAATGAGGAAATTTCTGTTGAATTTGGCCCCGGGTGAGCCACTTGCCTTGGTGGAGGAGCTATCCTGCTTTGACGACTTGATAAAGCTAGATCCTTTGTTGTTGAGTGCCCTTGATCTGTGTGTCCACAATATGATCACTGGATGACTGTTGCATGCAGTTAGGTTTGATATATGTTGGTGTCAACTTCTCTGCTATCTTTGAGGTGTCCAATAATGGTGGGAAATATGGTCGAAGGAGAGCCATGTTGAAGACTGGGTGTAGGCCAAGGAAAGGGGGAATGTTGAGCGCAAAATAATTGTCACCCACAACCTTGGTGATTGTGTACGACCCATAATGGAGTGGGAAAATATTTCAATGAGGCCCTATAAGGCATTATTTCTGTAAGTGCAACCAAACTTTGTCTTCCACCTGAAACTTATGTGGCACCCGATGTTGATAATGACACTGCTTATAATTAGAATTAGACTTCTGTAGAATATCCTGAACCTATTGGTGGATGTGTTGGATCCGATCAATGAACTGGGTGGCTTTGTCATATTCTGGTGGATCAGGGGACAAGTCGGCCAAGGTGGTCACCAGGGGTAGTGCAACATCCATGGGGTCCAATGGTTGGAATCCCAACCCCACTTGAAAGGGATTGTGGCTAGTTGAGCTATGCAGGGCTCAATTGTAGCTATGTTGGACATAGGGAAGACTCTCATCCCATGTGAGAGTGTGTTTTGAATTGTAAATGTGTAGGATATGTACGATCATCTGATTGATGACCTCAGTTTGTCCATCTTTCTGGGGGTGGAAGGCAGTGGATTTGGTGAGATTGGTATCCACCAGAGACTAGAGGCTCGACCCGAATGTGCTGAGCAACCGACTGCCACAGTCTAATATAATGGTTTATGGGATCCAAAAATGCACCCATACTCATTCAAAGAATATTTTGGCAGTGGCTTATGCTGTGATGTTCTTCTTGCAGGTGGCTAAAATCACCATCTTGGAAAAGTGATCAACAACCAAAAAACGCAGTCATTTCCCCTCTTGGTGGACGGGAGGCCTAACATATAGTCCATTGAGACAGATTCCCATGGCCTATCAGGAGTAGGAAAAGTGGTGTATACAAGCACTGTTTCTTAGTGGTCTATTTGGAAATAGCACAGGCGATGCATGACCTTCTATATTTTTTTACATCCTGTCAAAGTTTCAGCCGGTAGAAATGTTTCTGCAACATTACCACTGTATTTTCGACACCAAAGTGTCTTGCCACCCAACTGTAGTGAGATTCCCAAATCATCTTCTCATGCTCTCTTGATGGAATGCAAAGATGGCCCATATGACACAACAACCCATCTTGTAGATGGAAATTAGCGACCATTGAATTCACGCCTAACACTTGGTAGGTGGTGGAGAAGTCAGGGTCTGTCTCGTAGAGGTGGGGCCATCCGGAGGTCTCATGGCCGTAAGAGTCTAGCACCGTGGTGAATGTCACGAATCGAGGTCAGCTGAGGCAATCAAAAACTCTGTTGGTACTTCATGTTTTATACATGATGTTGAGGTGGAATTGCTGCAAGTATGTGGACCACTTCTGATGGCGGTCATTCTACAATTTTCCTTGGGTCTGCATGAACTATAGTGGCTTGTGATCAGTGTGGATGATTGTCTCCTTCCCAAGAATGTAAGGTCTCCACTGGTGGTAGGCTTGCAGAATGGAGTACATTTCTTTGTCGTAAGTACGGTACTTATGGACAACATATGATAATGTCTCACTATAATATGCCATGGGGTGGCTGTGTTGAGTAAGAACGATGTCCACAACATAGTCTGAAGCATCTGTCTCGATCTCAAAGGGATGTGGGAGGTCTAGTAATGAAAGTATTGGGGATGATCACAAAAAATTATTCAAGTCATCAAAGGCTTGTTGTTGGGACATAACCCAAACAAAGTTTACCTTACCTCCACCCCTAGTTACTTGGATGAAGGCCCATGCGATATGAGAGAATCCCAACACGAACCTGTGATAGAAATTGGCGAGACCCAAGAAGCTTCAAAGTTCAGTGAGTGTGGTTGGGGTTGGCCAGTCATGGATGACTTGGATATTGGCTGGATCCACATGCACACCATGCCGATCAACGATGTAGCCTAAGTACTGGACCTTGTCCATGCCGATGGAGCATTTTTCCAAGTTTGCATATAGTTTGTGTTGTCGCAGGGTGTGCAGAACCCACTGAATATGCTGCAAGTGTTTCACCCAAGTCTTGTTGAAGATGAGGATGTCATCCAGATACACCACAACAAAAGTATTGGTGAAAGGTCATAGGATATCATCCATCATCCTCATAAAAGTTATTGGAACATTTGTCAAACCAAAGGGCATGACCAACCATTCAAAAAGACCTTCTTTTAACTTGAAGGCGGTCTTCCATACATCTATTTATTCTATTGGGAGCTAGTGGTAGCCAAACTTCAGATCAATCTTACTGAAGTATTTGGCCCCCGTGAGTTGATCAAGGAGGTCGTCGATTCGGGGAATCGAGTACCAGTTTCAGACTGTGATTTTATTCAAGCCCCGGTAATAAATGCAGAGTTTCCATGCCCCATCTTTCTTCTGCACCAGCATGATTGGGATCCCACAAGGCGATGAGATAGGACATATGTTCCCCTTATGGAGAATTTCTTGGATCTGCCTCTTGATCTCCTCATTTTCTAACAAAGAGCGGTGGTAGACTAGCCCATTGGTTAGCGGTGTGCCTGGGGTCAGATCAATGGGATGCTTAACCTGGTAGTGCAGAGGTACCCCGGTAGGAGAGGAGAGGTTATCTAAGTATTATCCCACAAACTTATCCACTTGATTTTTTTGTGTGGAGAGATCGGCTGTGGAGGCCTTGGATGTCGTTGCAATATTTCGCTCACTCTGAGAACGAATCATGAAGAAGACACATTTCCTGGTCTGAGAGATGACCTTCTTACATTGTGTTGTTCCTGAGTTTATAATTTAAGGATCTAAAGTATACTATCAAGGCATATGAAATGATAGAGAAAAAGAGGACAGTAAATATAACTATTTAAAAGGTGAGGATTAAGGTTGGTTTCTTAACTGTCTCTGCTGGAATTCCAAGTTTTCCTGAATGCTAATATCTCTCTCAATTGTTGCCCATGAACATTCTAACTCAGCCTGGTTATTTGGTGTTCACAAGATGGTGTTGAATAAATTTAGGGCAATGTTGGTTTGATCTGAAAGACCAGTTTCGACATTGGGTTGCCTTGTAACTGGTACTGTCATGAGGGATAAAAGATAAGGGAGAAGTAGATCTGTATTTTCTTTTTAGGCTTAGTTATATCTAATTCACAATGTACAAAGAACGATTTTAAAACATGAATTAATGAGATGTGCGAATCAAAGGTCATTTCTTGTATCTGATTTAAAACTTAAAGAAAGGGAAACATGAATGATATGAAGAAAAACATGTAACTACTAACAAGGCGAGGCATCAAATTATGAGGAATCTCACGTTGTAATAGGAGACTATGGAGCAAAGAAAATATTAATGAAGCATATGATGTTGTAATCCAAACATTTGCAGGTTTTATATCAGTTGATAACCAATACAGAGGAAAAAATGTAAATGATCTAAATAACAAGAATAATTTATTTCCATAGTAGAGGTTGTACTAAATTGTAGTCAAGCATTCCTTAATAAAACACATGAAAGAACGATGAAAAGAAAAGGAAACACATAACTCAGACTTGACAAAATATGGAATCTTCAATCTTCTTTTTCTATTAATTCAAAGTTTCTTTAGATGTATTCATCACAATGCCTTTTTTAGAGAGGGAAAAAAGCCCCTTGTCAGTCCTCTCTCCTTTTATTTATACAAGATCATCGCTACTTGATAGTTAGCGATCTCCTATTTTTTAGGGGAAAAGAAGGAAAAATAGTTACAAAACTACAACCTTAACTATAGCATGACTAACATTTCATTGGTCTATCATTTCAAAAGTATAAGACTTCGAAGGATATTTCACTTCTTAGTTGAAGTCTCTCCCTCTTTTGAAGCTATACATTCAACACATTTCTCTAAAAAATGAACAAAAATTTTGGGTGGTGTTGGGAGATCTTTAGTTTCAAATAGATAAAACTTTATTTGTATTTTTGGAAACTGGTCTTCAAAAACTTTATCAGTAGATCTGATCACTTGCAGCTTTAAATTAGGATGTATCATCCATCTATCTATCTGATTGGTATTGATTTCGCTCAATTGTGAAATTTTTTCCTAAACTTCCTGTAAGCTCTCTTTGTAGTACAACTATTGTTTCACAATGTTTATCTGCCCTAGTAGTCCGGAGCAGTCATTTCTTTCGATTCCTAAAGCTTGCTTATCCAAAGAATCAAAGATTCCCTCACAATCATCTTTGATTTCTTTGACTATCTTCTTGTTTTCAACTATGTTTGTTTCCCATGCTTTGAGCATAATGTCTCCTCTTATTTGTTCCGTGACAAAAAGTTTTAAATCTTTCGGCATCTCCCTGTTCCCTGAACATGCGACTGGCTTCTAAAAGGTATTCCTTGCTGCTTTAGCCTCTTTTTCTAGTAGAATAATGTTATCAAGGGATCTGCTTACCTCTTGAAAATAATGTTGGATGATCTCTATTTTGGAGATCAATTGTTGCTATTTAGCTTCTATCTTTGTATGGGATTCTAAAGAGAGGGTTTGAAAAGCCTTCAATTCCATGACCCGGCCTTCTGTCAAACTCAATTTAGCCTGTAACTGTTTAAAAAGATCCCTCTGCTGAGTAACCTGTACCTGACTTTCTTGTATCCTTTGTTTCATTTCGTCCAGGCTAATTTTGAGTGACTAGATTTCTTTCCTTTCAGTAGCTTTGGCCCATTCCAGACTTTTATCTACCTCTTCTTTAATGTTTTTCTCAACATTCTTCAACTGATCCTGCAATTGAGATATCATGTGGTTACTCTTTTTTATCCTTGTTCTCATGTTCTCCACAGTAAAAATGTTTGTTGTTTCCATGGCTCCCATGGAGCCTACTATCTCTGTAGCGAAATCCTCCTCTTCCAGTTTTTGGCCATCTATCAAGACCCTATGATTTTTCACCATACCCCCTTCTCTCATATGCATTTCTTGCCTTACAATAGCCTTCCTCTTCTTGATGAAAAAATAATCAGAAGGAGGGGTATCATCTCTGGAAGTAGGGGTGAGGTCACCAACATATATATCTCTCATCTGCGAGAATCCAAAGGTGGAATGTAAAGGAGTTAAGGAAGTTATGGGACTTCCTAGCTCTGTAGACCCTGTTCCTCCCATAGCCTCGGGTATAATGACATCAACATAGATGATGAAGGAGGAGCTGACATACCGATTTCGGGAGGTGTCTTGGGCCTCCTCTCTACTTCCGTCTCTGGATCTTATGTCTATAAGGCCTCTTCATTTTGTGAAGAGCCTTCAGTCTCCTGAGGAAATTCTTCATGATTGGCTTTATCTTGCGTTTCTTGTCCGGAACCCGGAAGAATATCTTCTTGTTCCTGAGGAAGGGTAATTTCTTCTCCTTGCATTACTTTGGGTAGGCCTATCCGTCTATGCTTTTGGAAGGTATGAAAACTAGCGTGCAAATTAGACGACAATGTTTGTATTCTTTGTAATACTTCCTCATAGGTCCTAGTCCCTTTGAACAAATTGTCACAATGGGACTTCTCATGTTCATAGGCCTTCATATTACAATGGGTCATGTGTTTTCCCACTAGCTGGTAAGGATCGTGCTTCCTGTTCTCGAGGTTTACCAATTTAACCTCCTCTAGCGTTGTTGCTTCAACTTTGGAATGACCTAAGTTGAGCAATGAAAATTTCCCAATTTGAACAGGAAAAATTGGCCAAAATTTCTTTTGAGCCACTTTAGTTCTATCCCAATTCCACCTGCTACTATTTGATGAGACACCTCCCTACACACCAGTCTGTCAGGGAGCAATTTCGGTAGGGCGTGTGGGTGGATTGAACACCTGAAAACTCTAATGTATGAAAAATTCTCCTATATGAACCAGTCAGCAACTGCCCTAAGGTTTCCTGTGAGTGACTCTGAAATGCGGGGAGGCACACAACCATACAACATCTGATGTAGTGGTATAACCACGAAAAGACAAATTTCATAGAACGAATCCTTGTCATTTTCTTCCCAAAGTTTAGAATGATATTCGTGAATTGGCTCCAGGTAAGTCAGATTCCAACTCCAATTCATTAAAGGGAAAGGACTTGAGAAGCATATAGAATCCATGATGTATGCCTACATATAAAAGGTTGTTGGTTGGCCTTTTGATCTTGTAGTATGATATTCCATGACCTCCTTTGCCATGTTATCAGATAAAATCTTATCCCAATTGAAGTTGTAACCTTATGTTGCCTCGTGCAAAAGAGGTACCCACTCTGTAGGGAAATGGGTGGGACTTTTCTTACTGAAAATTCTACATAACATCATCGCCACATAAATCATATACTCATTCAATGAGGCTGTGGCATAGATAGCATGGGTGTCATCTCTGGATTTTCCCTCGTTTCTCCACTAGTCTTTGATTATGTCAGGATAGGTTTGGTCTGCCTCTAAACATTCTTTTCTTTGAAAATTACTCACAAATTATTGATTATAAACATACTTGGGACTGGGGGATAATTTATACATTAGTTGTACATGTTCCAGTCTGAAAGAGCCAATGACGACCCCTCAATTGTCCAGAATGATCCTCATTTGTATGTCAGTTCGCTCTAAAGCCCAAATGATCATGTCATTATAAGCCGTAATTCGTGTCCATGTAGCTATTTTGTGGAGCTCAGGCTCCGCTATATCGCGAAGCTTTTTGTTGGCATCATGAGGGAAATTTTTAATTTTATAATCCAGAGTCTCGAAAATATGCCTCCATGATTTTATGGAATCTATGGCATGCAGTGTTGTATCAGATATAACGTCTTCATCTGGACTCAAGCTTTCTGCAATTTCTTCACTTTTCTTGGATGCTTCTTAGGTGCTATGATACCTGGGTTGGATCAGAGACATGTTTACATAGAAAGTGTGTATAAAATTGGGTAAAGGTGAATTGCGATAGATGTAAAGGATAGCTATGAAGTTTGAAATATAAGATTTTATTGAACTTCAATTTCGCATTAAAATGAATGTACAGACACAGATGCCAAAACATTAATGCTTTTTAATGAAAAGATAAGCCTGGAGATATGATTTTATGTCGAAAAATATCTTCATTTATCCATTATTAATGTCACTGTATATCGGCGATTTCGAAAATGAAGTTTCAAAAATCACCGCCTTCTTCAATTCCCGAAATGTGAAAGGCGGTTTAATTATTTCTAATCCTTCTTTAAAAAAGAACTAACCTGAAACTTAAACCCTGTTTAGAGAAAAAAGCGATTTCAGATTTCAGAACTTCGGGGATCCTATTGTCAAGGGATAAGTCACAAGAAATCCCCGGATCATGAAATCACGATGAGATGAGTGAGGAACTAAGACACATATTAGGGATTTAATTAAACCAGGTCAATAATTAATTACTTTTTAATTTTTCGGAAAAACGAGGATCGAGAGTCTGAGGGTTGAGAGTTTGAAAGCGCTTTAGTGGCAAGAAAAACCCAAAATCGTGAAATATTAAGGGAAATATAATATGTTTAGGAACTTAAATAATCAAGGGTTTAAAGAGTGTTCATGGAAAACGATGGGAAGGTAACCTTTATTCCCCAACTTTTTAAACATATTAAACCTTTAGGGACCGACATCGGAAAACACCCCCCCCCTTTAACTTTTTTAAACATATTAAACCTTTCGGGACTTCGACATCGGGAAAACAAGATAGTCGAAAATCATACTTCAAGGAAAAACGAATCTCCAAAACCCAAAAAGGAACGGAAAGCTTAGATCTCATTTTGATTAAGGGTGGCTCCACGACTTAGGAACAAATGAAGCTTTAATTTTCAAGGATGGGAAAAATTGAACTTCGTTTCAACATTAGGCTCCATCTGGGGATCTCGTCTCCTTGTGGGACGAGAAGAACATGCAAACCAAGTGCCTTCATTGGGTAATGGAGTCAATGATTCGGCTCTGTGAAATAGATTTTTGGAGAAAAAACCGAACAAGAGTAGGGTCTCAACATTAACCTTGAAAAACTCTTCAAAACGAAAACTCTGCCTATCCCGAGCGGGTTTTCAATAAACCTCTTATCTTGAAATTGAGCTCAAAACTATGTAAGATAATCAAAACCAAACTAATCATCTTATCAGGTTTCATGTGATTCTGTTTGCATCAAGGTAAGTATTTTTGTTGTGTCCGGTAAGGATATCTTTGAAACCTATGATAAAATTCAACCGAAAGGAAAAGAAATCACCAGAACGTCTTGTAATTCATGTATGACATCTTTTATCAGATACGAGGATATTTCTTCACTGCCAGTGATCCTATTCAATACCCCGGTGAATTTATCTGACTTCCCATATTGAAATTCCTTTCACCACTTCATTTTTTTTTTAAGCATTTAAATGTTGAGATGAGGGCAATCAATATAATGAATTTCCTTTCTTCATCTCTTTGGACTAGATGGGGGTAATCAATATTGAATTTCCTTTCATCATCTGTCTGTATTTATTCTTTTATGTTTTGAAGTGGGGGAAATCAATGCGTATATAACATACTCGGGAAGATATTTGTTTGAAAAACAATCAAAGTTTGTCAACTCATTTAAATAGCTCTAGGTCAATTTTCTCCTCGCCTTCAAAAATCATGGGCTTCAAAGCACTCCTTAAGGGAAACATTTGACCTTTAACCTAGGGAACTTCCTTTAGCAAAAATAATCAGTTATTCCAGTTAGGATAATTAGTAAGGTCAGGGTTAACCTAGACATGTTTGTGATCCAGCGAAAGTCAAAGATCTTAAAAACACAACCCACTATCTTTCTTGAAAGTTTGTTCGAGAGTTTTCAAGGCCAGAGCGAGACCCCTTTGTTGTCAGGAAAATTTAATATTGGACCCCCATGGTTAAGTGGGGAAAGGATTTACTATGGTCAAGGGGAGGGTAAAGTGGCTTATTAGAAAAATGTTCTACATGTGACTATTCTCAGAGACTTTCTTAATTAGATTTTTACAACTTTTTCTTATATATATATATATATCATTCGTACTTCTTTGGGCATTTTTCTCGAATTTTGAAATGGGATTTCATACCTTTATTAGCTCTTATATTACCAGTCCAGAGATTAATCATTCATTTAATTTATATTTAAATATATATATATATATATATTTAATTTCTACAAGAATGAAATCATTCGTACTTATTTGGGCATTTTTCTCGAATTTTGAAATGGGATTTCATACCTTTATTAGCTCTTATATTACCAGTCCAGAGATTAATCGTTCATTACCTTTGTCTTTGTGAGACACTTTAATAAGAATACCTATACATGCCACCTTTCATTACTTTGAGTTTGTTGTCTCATTAGAAATTTTCCCTGCAAATAACATAAGACTATAATCGTCAGGAAACGTCGTAGAGAGAAATCCCTTTTTTTTTTTTTTTAACAAAACTACACAAAATCTATAAAAACAAACCGGTATGTACACTGAGAATTTAGAAACGCATTAATGCATGAAGTGTTTAAGATTATTCCTATTCACAGGGCCATTGAGGATGTCTCCATCCAGGTTTTCTAATAACCAAGCGTTTTTTCCTTCCCGGGCCGAAATCCTGTATGGGTCGGACCAGATTGAATCAAATTTTCCATGTTTTCCAGTGTCCTCTTTCCTGGCTTCCCATTTCAATACCAAGTCACCAAGGAGGAATTCTCTATCTTTAGCTTTCTGATCGAACAAGGCCTTCATTTTATCCTGATATCTTTGTAACCTTTCATTTACTTCGGCCCTGTTTTGTTGAACATCGATCAACTGGTTTATTCTTTTGGTAACATCATTGGGTTTTTCATTGGAATCCTGGCAGAGCTTCATCACCAGCAGAGCTAAATTTATTGGTAAAATGACATCAGTGCCATATACCATCTGGAAAGGGGAAATCCCAATTGATCTTTTAGTACTTATTCTGTTGGCCCATAATGCATATTTTAGATGTATATGCCATGCTTTCTTGTTTTCAGTTAAAACCTTTTTAATCATGGTAATCAAGATTTTGTTAGATGATTCAGCTAGACCATTACCTTGTGGATAATAAGTTGTAGAGTGTCCTAATATGATATTATATTTTTGACAAAAATTTATCATGTTCATCGATTTAAAAGCTTGTGCATTGTTAGTGATTATCTTTTGAGGACACCTGAATCTGGATAAAACATTATCTTCCAAGAAACTGATTACCATCGAATCGGTTTCATTTCTTATGGGGATAGCTTTGACCCATTTACTGAAGTAATCAGTGGTCGTTAGGATCCATTTATGCTGTGCGTTGGAGTGTGGATGAATTTCTCCAATGAAATCAAGTCCCCATTGCTGAAATGGGGCTTCCATTTTAACTGGTATAAGGGGCAAAGATGGGATATTCTGTTTTCCTGTGAACAACTGACAAGAGACACAATTTTGAACTCTAGTGTTCACTTCTGTGAACAATTTGGGCCAGCAGTATTCAACTCTTAATATCTTATAAGATGTTGCTCGCCACACATGATGTCCTCCGCACACTTCGACTTGGAATTCATATATAACCCCTTATGTTTCCGTTTCGACTAAACACCTCAGTAGGAAACCCAGGGGGTCTTTCCAATACAATTTAGCATCTATGATACAATATTTTACAGCATGTAACTTTAACATTCTAGCCTTATATGGGGTTAACTCAGTAGGAAATTGGAGGGTAAGTAGGTAATGGACGATGTCACGATACCAGGCCAAAGTAGAAAACTTGTCTTGAATTTTGGTTGTAGGTGCAGAGGTATCAAGCTCGTCTATTTCTAGAAATCCCCTGGTCTGTTGTAGCTAATTTATCCCTAGTGATTTAAAGTTTGACTCGACAAGCAATTTGGCCAAACCCTGACCTTTGATAATTTTAGTTGGTTTGACTTCTAGGTCAAACTCCTGGATCTTAGCTAACTACCTACCTCTTCTTCCGTCGTTGTCTGGTTGCACCAATATATCTTTAACAGAGCTAGAGGGCACATAAGCAATGAATTTTGAATGCAACACGTAAGTTCTGAAAGCCTTGAGAGATTTCACCATCGCATAGGCCTGTTTCTCCAATATATCATAATTCAACTTGGCATCCCTGAGAATTTTGCTAAAAAATGCAATAGGCCGCTCAAAAATTTCCTCGTTTTTTTGTAACAATACTGCTGCTATAGTATGTTCTAAAGAAAAAGAAAAAATCAAAAACTCTTTTGTGTAATCCAGGCTGGCCAAGACTGGTGCTTCACTTATTAATTTCTTAATGTGTTGAAAGGAGGCTTTGGATTTTCTTGTCCATTTCACTTCACTGTCTTTTTTGAGCATATATTTTATCAATTTCACAATTTTGGCAAAGTTCGGGATGAATCTCCTCAAGAAAATTATTTTTCCTAAAAAAGACTGAATTTCTTTTACATTTCTAGGAAAATTTATTGTATCTATTGCTTCAACCCTTTTGGGATCGATTTTGATTCCATCCTTAGACACGATATGGCCCAAGAGTTTACCTTCTTGCATTGCGAAATGAGATTTCTTGGGATTGAGTGACAAACCAAACTTTCGACACTTTTCAAAGGTTTGTTTAAGATGCATTAGATGTTCTGCATCGGATTTGGAGAAAATAGTCAGGTCATCAATATAGATAACAAAAAACCTATCTCTCTCACCCACGAAAGAGATATCCATGGCTTGCTGAAAAGTTGCCCCTGCATTCATCAAACCAAAAGGCATTTTATCGTACATAAAAGTACCCCAAGGGGTAATGAAAGTAGTTTTTCCTTTATTGTCCTGATGCACTGCGATCTGCTTGTAACCTGAAAAACCACCAATCATAGACATTCTATTAGCTCCAACTACTTTTTCTAAAACATGATCCATCTTAGGTAATGGGTAATTGTCTTTGAGTGATGACCGATTTAGGTTTCTGAAATCAACACACAGTCTGATCTTGCCATTTTTCGTTCTCACTGGGACTAAATTAGCTACCCACTTAGAATATCTCAGTGGGACTATAATTTTAGCATCCAGAAGTTTCTTGAACTCTTTTTCTATCACTGGTAATAGGATAGGGTTAATCTATCTGAGTTTATGCCTAAAAGGTTTGACACCTGATTTTAATGGAATTTTATGTTCCATTATAGTCGTGTCGTAAGTTCTCAATTCGTCATAGGATTAGGCAAAAAAATCTTTGTATTTCTTAATCAATTCAACATATTTATTCTTGATTTCAGGGGACAAGTACTTGGACACCTTAACTAACCTAGGACTCTCTTTGGAACCTATATTGCAAACTTTGACTTCTTTCAGCTGAGGTTGTAAGGTGGTCTTCAAAGGGACGTCATCATGGTTAAAGAGTCTTTCTAAGGGAATCAAGCCTTTGGGTATTTGGTTATTTTTTAAAACCAGCATGTGGTGATTTGTGATTTTATCTTGGAACTCTTGGGGGTCTTCCCCTTCCTGCATGATCCAAATAGGATCATTCTAGTTCTCTTGGTCAGCGTGTGTTTTGGCGAACTCGTCTACTGTTTCCAAGAATTTTCTAAGTTGTTCGTCATCCTCAAAGACTTGCCAATGCTGTATGTTATTGGGTATGGAAGGCCTATGTCTCATTTGTATATGGTATTTGAGTTTGAAAGCAGTTGGAGGTGTGAAAGTTGAAGCATATTTGACTAAGGAATCCTCCTGTTGATTTTCAACTCTCGGAATGAAGTGAATATTAACAGAAGAAAAAAAAATATGATTAGGTCCCAAACAAAATTTTGATATGACCTTAATCTAGGATGTTTGGCCTGGTACTGGTGATTGACCTGTTTCACAATTAACTCTGCATCGCCAAAGACTTCCAAGCTTTTAATTTTCATCCTCTTAGCGGCCTCTAACCCTAATATTAGAGCTTTGTACTCACATACATTATTAGTGTGGTAAATGTTCCACTGCAGCTTGTAAGAGAAAGGGATAACGAATTGGTTGTCAGGTGCTACAAAAATTACTCTGACCCAGCTCCAAGATAAGATGAGGCACCATCAAAAAACATTTTTCAAATGCTAGTAATATATACATCCTGTTCTATTTGTTCTTTTATTTTTTATTTCCTGTACAATTTCCTTCTACACATGCATCAACATCATCATCTATAGATAATATACAATTACCTAAATCCTGATCAGCAATATATACAGGGTAATTATTTGGGCTGAGAGGATCACTAACAGTAAACACTAATCTTGTTTCCCTATACAATCGAGTGAACTGACCTCTAAAAAATGGAATTGTTGCATACTTCATATCAAGTTGAAGAGATCCTCCAAGTTTAGCACCCCAAGACCGAGACAAGAGCATGTTGTATTTTGGAGGTATATCTGCGACAACCACATCGATTAAAACACTCTTTGTAGGTACCTGTGCAAGATTTACAACTAAGTCTTTTATCATGCCTAAACACTTGACTTTCCTTGAGTCAAATGAATATAAATCTCCATAAGGCCTGGTGATTTCTAGGCCGAGTCTGTCCATGATGGCCTTAGGCATTACATTGTGAGAGGCCCCATAATCTAACATGAAATTATGGAGCAGATGATCAAACACTATCAAAGTGATGTAGAAAGGGGCAACAGTGTCTCTAGAACCTTCAAAGTGTTGGCCAAAAACTATGTTGGGCTTATCATCTTCTAGGTTAATGGCATCGGCCTGACTTTCGTTTTCCGAAAAACTAATCATTTTAGCAATTTGCTTTCGGTATATCGGGTTTTTGGCCAATTCAACAAGGGGAATAGGAATTTTGATCTTGTTGATCTCGTTCTCTAGATTAAAACTTCCAATGGGTTTGTCAGTTTCCACAGTTTGAGCCTCTGACCCTTTCTTTTCAACTTTCCTGGGTTGAGGGACCTTCGTTTCGGTAACAAGGGTTCTTATTTTCTGTGTGCTTAAGGGTGATGTTTCCATTGTCTTTGTTTTGAAAGACTGCATGTTAGCGGTCTATTTTTCAGTGCTTTGTGCAACTGCTTGTTCAGTTTCAACCCTCGACAGTATCTTTTTAACTGGAGTGGTTGTAGAATATGTGTTTCTAGGTCTTAGGTTGTACTTATGGTGGAGCTCGACCATTATACCATCTGCTACTCCATGATAAGTTAAATCTTCAGAAAAACTATTGTCCTTATTACTCTCAGTCTGATTCTCTGTAGTAAGAGAATTTTCGTAATCATGTACCATTATATAAGGTTGTAAGTAGTCATCACCAAGATTGTTCATATCCTCTTCTAACTCCTCAAAATCCTCTACGTCCTGTCCTCCTATAAAGTTTTCACTTTTTAAAGGGGCTTGAATTTTTTTATCTCCATTTTTAACCTGTTTTTGATGGTTTTGAGGATTAGGTTTTTTTCTAAATTCTTTTCTAGGGTAATGTTCATTTTTATCTTGATCCAATTCCATTCTCGATATTTTGTTTGATAGTTCTTTGATAATTCTAGCCATATCATCTATTTTATATTCTGAGGATCTCCCTGATCCAAAGGGTCCTCCTTGCTCCCTGTATCTCTTTATTTCTTTGTTTCCAGTCTCAAATTTGGTTTTGAGCTTCCCTGATGCCATCATGTTAGACTCAATTTCCAAGGCATCATCTTGTATCTTGTTGAGATCAATTGATCTTCTCTCTCTTAGTAAAAGGATGAAGTCAGGGTCAAAAGCACCAAAGAAAGTCATTTTTGTTGTAGGTTGTGAGGGTTTAACCTTGGTTGGGATATTATTATATAATTTGTTGAATCATTGGGTGAACTCGAGGACTGATTCCGAGTTTTTCTTTCATAGAGATCCAAATTCGATTAGATAATAGAGATGGTCTTTCCGCTCACCCCACTATCTGATAAAAGTGTTTTCAAGTTCCTCGTATGAAGGTATTGATCCGACTGGTAGGCCTCAAAATCAGGTTCTCACTTTCCCCTCAAAGGTTTGAACCAAGAGTTTGGAGTAAACATCCTCATGTTCTAATCCTAGAATGTCAGCAAATTGATCAAAAAAATTTATGTGTTCGGCTACCGTTAAATTGCCTTCTCCCGTGAAATTGGGAAATTTTTTCATGTAATTTTATGGCAAATCATGGAGAGGGATTGGTAGAACCAAAGGGGCATATTTTGCAGAAACCTTTGAAAATATCCAAGGAGGCGGTACCTGGCCGCCTGCTCCTCCTCCTTGATCACTTTCAACGACACCTCCTGCCCCACCCACTCCAAAGGCGACCATCGTGGCTTTAGCAGTAAAATTTTGGGGGTTACAAAAGAGGGTTTGAAGAAAAGGGTTGTCAGATGGGATGAAATTTGAGGAAAAGGAGCTTGGGGAACGTGGAATGGTTCCTTCAGAATCACTGGGTGAAGATATAGGAGAGTCCACATAAATTGAATCGAGATATATAGAGTCCACATAAATTGTTTGAGTTTCAGAGGTGGGAAAATGAACCTCGAGAAGCGAGGGGAAGTCGGTCGCAACAGGAAGCGAGGTAAACCTTTGTTTTCTACTGGTATGGGAAAGAGCCGAGAAATCCACGGTCTTAAAAATGGGTAGAACCAAATTTGATTCCTGGGCTGTAACTTTACCAGTGGAGTATTTCCTGTTAGGGGATGAAACACTTGATTCATTGTGTTGATATTCGGAGTTAGACTGTGTATATTTAAATTGATAATATTTATTCGTGGGTAAGGTAGTCTGACGAAAATACCTTCTTAATTTTAGAATTTTTTGTGGGTTGGAAGAAGGCAAAAATTGTTTATCGTCTGGATTCTTCCTGGTGTTTTTCTGGTTAGGAGCTAGTTTAAGCAGTGTGGAGTCGCCAAGTGAAAGATAAAAGATAGACTTAGAATATTTCCAAACTTTGTTCACTACCAAATGAGGAAAGTGTCAATGTCATTCTTCCAAGGGAAAAAGGCTTTCGTTACTTCGATCCCTGGCAATGGCGCCAAAAAGATGTTGTTCCTGAGTTTATACTTTAAGGCTCTAAAGTATACTATCAAGGCATCTGAAATGATAGAGGAAAATAGGATAGTAAAGATAACTATTTAAAAGGTGAGGATTAAGGTTGGTTTCTTAACTGTCTCTATTGGAATTCTCAGTTTTCCTGAATGTTGATATCTCTCTCAATTGCTACCCATGAACATTCTAACTCGGCCCGGTTATTTTTTGTTCGCAAGATGGTGTTGAATAAATTTAGGGCAACGCTAGTTTGATCTGAAAGATTGGTTTCGACGTTGGGTTGCCTTGTAACTGGTACTGTCATGAGGGATAAAAGATAAGGGAGAAGTAGATCTGTATTTTCTTTTTAGGCTTAGTTATCTGTAATTCACAATGTAAAAAGAAAGATTTTAAAACATGAATTAATGAGATGAGCGAATCAAAGGTCGTTTCTTGTATCTGAGTTAAAAATTAAAGAAAGGGAAACATGAATTATATGAAGAAAAAAATGTAACTACTAACAAGTTGAGGCATCAAATTAAGAGGAATCTCACGTTGTAATATGAGACTATGGAGCAAAGAAAATATTAATGAAGCATATGATGTTGTAATCCAAACATTTGCAGGTCTTATATCGGTTGATAACCGATACAGAAGAAAAAATGTAAATGATCTAAATAACAAGAATAATTTATTTCCATAGTAGAGGTTGTACTAAATTGTAGTCAAGAATTCATTAATAAAACACATGAAAGAACGATGAAAAGATAGGGAAACACATAACTCAGACTTTACAAAATCTAGAATCTTCAATCTACTTTTTTTATTAATTCAGAGTTTCTTTAGATGTCTTCATCACAATGCCTTTTTTAGAGAGGGAAAAAATCCCCTTGTCAGTCTTCTCTCCTTTTAATTATACAAGATCATCGTTACTTGATAGTTAGCGATCTCCTATTTTTTAGGGAAAAAGAAGGAAAAACAGTTACAAAACTGCAACCTTAACCATAGCATGACTAACATTTAATTGGTCTATCATTTCAAAAGTATAAGACTTCGAACGATATTTCACTGCTTAGTTGAAGTCTCTCCCTCTTTTGAAGCTATACATTCAACACACTTCTCTAAAAAATGAACAAAATTTATGGGTGTTGTCGGGAGATCTTTAGTTTCAAATAGATAAAACTTTCTTTGTATTTTTGGAAACTAGTCTTCAAAACCTTTATAGGTAGATCTGATCACTTGCAGCTTTAAATTAGGCTGTATCAACCATCTGTCTATCTGATTGGTATTGATTTCGCTCAACTGTGAAATTTCTGCCTGAACCTCCTATCAGCTCTCTTTGTAGTACAATTGATGTTTCACAATGTTTATCTGCCCTAGTAGTCCGGAGCAGTCATTTCTTTCGATTCCTAAAGCTTTCTTATCCAAAGAATCAAAGATTCCCTCATAGTCATCTTTGATTTCTTTGACTATCTTCTTGTTTTCAACTATGTTTGTTTCCCATGCTTTGAGCATAATGTCTCCTCTTATTTGTTTTGTGACAGAAAGTTTTAAATCTTTCAGCATCTCCTCATTCCTTGAACATTCGACTACCTTCTGAAAGGTATTCCTTGCTACTTTAGCCTCTTTTTCTAGTAGAATAATATTATCAAGGGATCTGCTTACCTCTTGAAAATAATGCTGGATGATATCTATTTTGGAGATCAATTGTTGTTGTTCAGCTTTTATCTTTATATGGGCTTCTAAAGAGAGGGTTTGAAAAGCCTTCAAGTCCATGACCCGACCTTCTGTCAAACTCAATTTAGCCTGTAACTGTTTAACAAGCTCCCTATGCTGAGTAACCTATACCTGACTTTCTTATATCCTCTAGTTCATTTCGTCCAGGCTAATTTTAAGTGACTAGATTTCTTGCGTTTCAGCAGCTCTGGCCCGTTCCAGACTTTTATCTACCTCTTCTTTAATGTTTTTCTTAGCAGTCTTCAACTGATCCTACAATTGAGCTATCGTGTGGTTACTATTTTTTATACTTGTTCTCATGTTCTCCACAGTAAAAATGTTTGATGTTTCCATGGTTCCCATGGAGCCTGCTATCTCTGTAGTGAAATCCTCCTCTTCTAGTTTCTGTCCATCTATCAAGACCGTATGATTTTTCACCATACCCCCTTCTCTCATATGCATTTCTTGCCTTACAATAGCCTTCCTCTTCTTGCTGAAAAAATAACTAGAAGGAGGGATCTCATCTCTGGAAATAGGGGCGAGGTCACCAACATATATATCTCTCATCTGGGGGAATCCAAAGGTGGACTGTAAAGGAGTTAAGGAAGTTATGGTACTTCCTATCTCTGTAGACCCTGTTCCTGCCATAGCCTCGGGTATAATGACATTAACAACAGGTGATGAAGGAGGAGTGGACATATCGATTTTGGAAGCTGTCTTGGGCCTCCTCTCTGCTTTTGTCTCTGGATCTTCTATCTGTAAGGCCTCTTCATTTTGTGAAGAGCCTTCAGTCTCCTAAGGAAATTCTTCAGGATTGGCTTTATCTTGCGTTTCTTGTCCAGAACCTGGAAGAATATCTTCTTGTTCTCGAGGAAGTGTAATTTATTCTCCTTGTAGTACTTTGGGTAGGTCGCTCCGTCTGTGCTTTTGGAAGGTCTGAAAACTAGCTTGCAAGTCAGACGACAGTGTTTTTACTCTTTGTAATACTTCCTCATAGGTCCTAGTCCCTTTGAACATATCATCACAAGGAGACTTATCATGTTCATAGGCCTTCATATTACAATGGGTCATGTGTTTTCCCACTAACTGGTAAGGAGCGTGCTCCCTGTGCTCGATGTTTACCAATTTAACCTCCTCTAGTGCTGTCTCTTCAACTTTTGAATGACCTAAGTTGAGAAATGAAAATTTCCCAATTTGAACCGGAAAAACTGGCCAAAATGTCTTTTGAGCCACTTTTAGTTCTATCCTAATTCCACCTGCTACTATTTGATGAGCCACCTCCATGCACACCAGTCTATCAGGGAGGAATTTCAGTAGGGCGTGTGGGGGGATTGAACACCCGAAAACTCTAATGTATGAAAAATTCTCCTCTATGAACCAGTCAACAACTACCTTGAGGTTTTCTGTGAGCGACTCTGAAATGCAGGGAGGTGCACAATCATACAACATCTAATGTAGTGGTATAACCATGAAATGAAAAATTTCATAGAACGAATCCTTGGCATTTTCTTCCCAAAGTTTAGAATGATATTCATGAATTGGCTCCAGGTAAGTCAGATTCCAACTCCAATTCATTAAAGGGAAAGGAGTTGAGAATCATATAGCATCCATGATGTATACCGACATATAAAAGGTTGTTGGTTGGCCTTTTGATCTTGCAGTCTGATAGTCCATGACCTGCTTTGCCATGTTATCAGATAAAATCTTATCCCAATTGAAGTTGTAACCTTCTTCTGACTCGTGCAAAAGAGGTACCCACTCTGGGAAATGGGTGGGATTTTTCTTACTAAAAATTCTACATAACATCATCACCACATAAATCATATACTCATTCAATGAGGCTGTGGCRTAAATAGCATGGGTGTCAGCCCTGAATTTTCCCTCGTTTCTCCACTAGTCTTTGATTATGTCAGGATAGGTTTGGTCTGCCTCCAAACATTCTTTTCTTTGAAAATTACTCATAAATTTTTTATTATAAACATACTTGGGACTGGGGGATAATTTATACATTGCTTGTACATGTTCAGGTCTGAAAGAGCCAATGACGACCCCTCAGTTATCCAAAATGTTCCTCGTCTGTACGTCGGTTCTCTCTAAAGCCCAACTAATCATGTCATTATAAGCCGTAAGTCGTGGCCGTGTAGCTATTTTGTGGAGCTCGGAATCTGCTATATCATTAAGCTTGTTGTCGACGTCATGAGGGAAATTTTTAATTTCATAATCCAAAGTATCGAAAATTTGCCTCCGGGATTTTATGGAATCTATGGCATGTGGTGTTGTATCAAATATAACGTCTCTATCTGGACTCGAGCTTTCTGCAATTCCTTTGCTTTTCTTGGATGCCTTCTTAGGTGCCATGATACCTGGGCTAGATGAGAGACTTGTTTACAAAGAAAGTTTGTATAAAACCAAGTAAACATGACTTGCAACAAATGTAAAGGATAGCTATGAAGTTCAAAATATAAGACTTTATTAACCTTCAATTTCGTGTTAAAAAAAATGTACAGACACAGACACCGAAAAATTAATGATTTTTAATGAAAATATAAGCATGGAGATACGCTTTTATGTCGAAAAATATCTTTATTTATCCGTTATTAATGTCGTTGTATATCGGTGATTTCAAAACTGAAGTTTCAAAAATCAATGCCTTCTTCAATTCCAGAAATGCGAAAGGCGATTTAATTATTTCTAATCCTGTTTTAAAAACGAACTAACCTGAAACTTAAACCCTATTTAGAGAAAATGCGATTTTTTGTTTCGGAACTTTGGGGATCCTGTTGTCAAGGGATAAGTCACACGCAATCCCCAGATCACAAAATGACGATGAGATTAGTGAGGCGCTAAGACAGGTATTAGGGATTTAATTAAACCAGGTCAATAATTAATCAATTTTTAATTTTTTGGAAAAACTAGGATCGACAGTCCGAGGGTTGAGATTTTGAAAGTGCTTTAGTGGCAAGAAAAAACCGGAAATCATGAAATATTAAGGGAAATATAATATGTTTAGGACCTTAAATAATCACGGGTTTAAAGAGTTTTTGTGGAAAACGGTGGGAAGGTAACCTTTATTTCTCCCCCCTTTTAACTTTTTTAAACATATTAAACCTTTCAAGACTTTGTCATCGGGAAAAGAAGATAGTCAAAAATCATACTTCAAGCAAAACCGAATCTCGAAAACCCGAAAAGGAATGGAAATCTCAGATCTCCTTTTGATTAAGGGAGGCTCCATGACTTAGGAAAAAATGAAGCTTCAATTTTCAAGGATGGGAAAAAACTAAACTTCGTGTCAACACATTGCATGGCAGAGATCAAGGAAATAGCACTAGGAGGGACTACCTCGGGTATCTTGTACAATATCATGTTCAAAGTAATAATAACACTACAAATCCTAGAATCATATACAACATGACATTTCCATAAACAAGGTTGGTCCAAAAGAACATTACAAACTTCAAGAGGAGCAACATCACACAATACCTCGTCTTTGAAGGGCTTGATGTCGTATGACAGTTGACACTGTTGGCTTACACAGATATCACTTCCTTGGCAGAGCCATCCAATGGTGTAGGGTTGTGGGTGCGGCATTGTCAGCAAGGTCAGCCGCTTGATGACCTTTGCTAAGATGAGGTTCTTCTGGCTACCTCTATCAATGATGAAGTGCAGTGGGGTGCCTTCTACCCACATTTGTGAATGGAAGAGGCGCTCTCCTTCTTCTGGCTCGTCTGGTTCACCTGGTTGGAGCTTGGTGGTAGAAATGGTGGCACTGGGTTCCATGCCAATGATCAGTATTCCCCTTTCTATTTTTGAATTAGAGTCAGAACACACATCTGATTAAGAGGATTTCACTTCGGCCACCATCAACGACTTTGAGCGACAGTCAACAATGTTATGCCAAGGGCTCTTATGGAAGTCTCACAACTTATCGATATATTTCTTTGTCTTTCTGGTGTCCTTCTTTTCTTGAGGCTTGGACTAGTTGTCCTAATGTTTTCCATATTTTCTCTATCCTTTGTTCTATGGGTTGGGGCTGCCCCTTCCTAGCTTTTGTTGTGAGGGGTTCCCATGCCCAAACTGTCAATTATTTTTTTTGAGCTTCTTCTTGATTTTGACGGCATATCGATAGGTCACGCCCAAGGACGAGATGTCCAGAAATTACATTTTAGTCTGGATGTATCTATGCAAATCAATGTGATATTTGAGCACCATATGTCGTTCTAAATCTTTGATACCCATCTTGGTGCGCAATGTATGGAAGATATTTGTGAACTCTAGCACTTCTTGGTCTCTTTCTTGCCGCAGTGTGGTCCATTTGGTATACAAGTCATCATAACTTTTGTTAGGGTAGTATTGTTCCTTAATATCATCCCTGAAGGATTCCCAGGTGGCTGTGACTGTAAATAATGAGGGTTCCTCTATTTCCTTTTGCTCACATAAAGTTTTCCACTAATCTTTGACATGGGGAATGACTTTGAGGAGTGCAAAAGTAACATTTTCTCTATTCAAAAAGTTATGGACTAAAAACTTCCCTTATAGTAGATTCAACCACTTTTCTACAACATCTGCGTCTATCTAATTTTCAAATATAATAATATCGAAGTTGATTTGTACCTTGAAGGGGGCGACACCTCCGCTCAAGGAAGATGCATCACATGTTGGTAGTTGCCGAAGGATTTGCGCAAAACTATCCATCATCTCATTCCTATGTTGTGTGAGGGATTCCTAAAGAAACATTTTGAAAGGATCTCCTGTCCCATCATATTTATTTTCTCCTTCCATGAGAGGTCTCTTGGGAATGCGATATCTTTTGTCCTCAATAGAAACAAGCTCGAGACCCAATTCTTTTTACCCTGACCTCATTGGGGACATACATTAAGACGACAAGGAGTAGACTACTCTGATACCACTAATCCAAATTTTATGAGCAGAACAAAATGAATACATATTATTAAAATATGATTAACATAGAATAACAGAGATACAATAAAACTGGTTTTCTAGTCAATAACGAAATAAGATGAAACTGTAAAATGCAGTGGAAAACAAGCTTGCTGGAATGGTGGTGGCTTATCTCTGAGAAGAGATGTGAAAAATGTGCTCATTCTCAAGAAGGTAATTACAATGAGGCTATGAAGTCATTTTTACTATAAACATGGATGTCAAAAAACATAGACATCCAAAAACCTAACCCTAGGAGATGAAGCACCAAAAGTCATGTGGGCCTCGTTTGGGTAAGTCAGTACATCAACTTCCTGGGGTCGTAACTTTTGCATACGATCTTTGTTTTAGGTGCACGATAGCCCGTTGGAAAGGTATCTTCTAGGAGATTCATTTTGGTCGTAACCTTTTCTCTTACCAGATAAGGTAATCCTTCCCAGATGAAATCTAGTGCTATTTTGTTGTTTCTTTTCAATTCCTTCTTGGTTGTAGTCTTTGGTTTCTTTGTAGTGGTGTATCCTATAAATACTGATTACCAAACATCATATCCATGTGCCTCCAAAACAAATTTCATACTGATACTCCACATTTCATATCTATGACCATTATGACCATGAAACGTTGGTACCCCAAACATAGTGTACTCCATGATCTTCCTTCCAATGGTTAAACCATTTCCTAAAGGAACGTGATCTGATACCAATTATTCGAATACTAAGGGGGGGTGAATCAATATGATCACTTTTACCACTTTTAACCATAATATATAAACTTCTATGATTTCATTCAATATATCATGAGCATATAAACATAAGAAACATCACATCAAATACATAGTACACCATGATTTATGTGGAAACCAAAATGGGAGAAAACCACATAATTAGTTCTTATATATTGTCAATAATACATTCATTGGAAGCACTAACTTCCCAATTCTCCAAAGACAACTGGAAGGAGGCTATGACCCCCTATTTACAAGCTCCAACCTTAAGGAAGCTACAACTCCCTTAATTATCTGGCTCCAACCAGAAGGAGGCTACAACCCCCTGATTTATAGACACCAACCTGAAGTAAGGTCCAACTCCCTAAGTTCTCATGCACCAACTGAAAGGAGGCTACAACCCCCTTTCCTTTCCCTGTCCTGCCACCCTAAATTATAAGTGTAGAAAAACTATCACTACCATGGATATTGTCACTGCCAATGTCACCAATGCATTAACCAACCTGTCACTATCACTGTCACATCAACCTATGACTACCGAAGTCACATAAACCTATCACTGATGATCAACCAATCATAAAACATGTCACTATCACTGTCACATAAACCAACTCGTCACTATCATTGTAACATCAACCAACCCATCACTACCACTTTCACACCAACCTATGACTACCATTATCACATCAACCTATCGTGGATGATCAACCAATCATCCAACCTGTCACTGTCTTTTTCACTGATATACCATAATAAGCCAACTATAACTAGATCCACTCACATGGATACAAAACCATCCCCAAATCATGTACATCAACCATGTACATAAGCTTGTATCAACTATGCATCAATCATGCATCAACACCTATACCAACCCGTGCATCAACGTTACACCAAAACTTGTACCAATTAGTGCATCAATAATGCACCAACACTTGTACCAAATTATGCATCAATGATGCACCAAAACATGTACCAAACCATGCATTAAAAATTCACCAACACCTCAACCATGCACCATATCATGCATCAAACCTATACCATACCATCAACCATGTACCACACCAAGTACATCAACCAAGTACATGTATCGTCTCATACATCAACCATGTACCATATCAATGAAGTGTCTCAAGCATAATGAATATAGCCACAATACCAAGATACCAATATAGCCAACATGTGCTACTAATCAATGTACCATAACATCACTAAGGTGTAACTCAACATGTACCATGTCACCAAGACATGTACCAAGAATATGCTTCATTCCATGCACCAAGGATGTGCCTCATACTTATACCATATGCATCAACAAGATACCAAATGCATGACCATCACATCATCATCATATAACCAAGATGTACCTCAAACCATGTTCCATGTACCTCAACAAAGTACCAACATCACTAAGAGGTGTATCTCATACATGTGCTACCATATACCAAATGTGAACTTCAACCATGTATCAACATCTCAAAATTATGTCTCTAATAATAAACCATAACCATGAAATATACCAAAGTAGATATCAATATAGCCAAGAGTATACTTATAACAAGGTATCATGTCATCACCAAGGTGTACCAAACCATGTATAATCACCACTATGTATGTGCCATAACAACATAACCATAACCCTTAAAACTTGCCTTTGATCCTGTAGCTTAGTTGAAACTCTGTAATACTGATTTGTAATCTTTCCTCAGTCCTTGGAAACCTGGCACCAACATAATCCGCCAATTTTTCTTAACCTCATGGGACTAAGAAATGATGTCATGCAGGACTAAGAATTGATGTCACGTGAGGCCTCTTGTGACATGTACTATGCAACCCATGAAGATGCCTAGCGGGACACTAGTTGTCTGACCCGCAGGGATCAACCAATTAGGGTTTTTATATAAAACCCTAGATATCCTCTGTAATATCGAAACTCCCACACTTCTCACTTGTCACTACCTCATATTTTTCCATCGCAAACTTGCCAAATAGATCATTAGTTCACTAGAATATATTCATAGAATAAGTGAGTGATTCTACTTGTGAATGACTCCTTGAGGTGTATTTGTAATTTTTTTGTGTAACATATTTCCTTAATATTATGGGATTCTTGACTTTCTTGTTACAAACACTTTACCCTTTCATTAAAGACTTGTAACCAACTAGGGGCTTCTTGACCATTCTTTAGGGATTCTAACTTCACAAGGCCATAATTCCTCAACCGTTAGGAACCATGTGGTGTACCACCTATCACCAGAAACAACATGATGAGGACTATCCATATATGAGTGTGTTACCTCTATTTTCACTATCCTTCATGTCCTTATTCCCCAAACAACTTCGAGTCTCATGACTACACCTCCTAGTTTTCATGTAGACTTAATCAAATGCGCCTATCACATCTACTGACATCAACCACTCTTGTTGAGATCAATGAAAACTAACTCACCTTCAATATTGAACACAACTCTGGGGTATCTCAAATGCTCCAGGGGTTGACATCAATGACAATCATTTGTCCAACAAATGTTTCATACCAAAGTTGAGCGAACACCACCCAATTCATTTGGTCTATGTTTTTCCCATTAAGGTCGACTGCCAACAATTCTTGGTCGAATTATTTGTATCTTAGGATGAAACTATTGTGCACCTCCTACATAATTCAAACTATGGCACTCTCATTGTGATTTTCAATTCATCGCATGACCCAATGAATATGGCTAAGGCACCAAACACTAGGGTTCCTCATCCATCCTCTCAACCTTACACAAATATACTTTACTACCTAATTCATAGAAACAACCTATCCAATGCATCTCATCAAAGACTTAAGAAACTTTCCAAGCCACCTCCATGACTGCTTCAAAATCTGCCTAATTCCACCAAAAGACTTGTCCAAGTAGGTCACTCCAAGATCTCAGCATATTCTCCCAACCAAGGCCTCCTAAAATCCTTCAAGAATTCTTTGTATCTGCACTACTTCAGTCACCATCAAGTCTATTAGTTCTCATCGTGGAAACAGATTGCATTTGAACCACCAAGTCAATTGACTTCCCTTCAAAGAACTCACTGCAAAATTTATAAAATGCAAGAACTCAAGCCAACCATACCTTTCTCAATGACATCCTTTGTTGCCACCATGGTTCAATCTGTTGTCCTAGATCTCCACTTTCCCAATAAACTGTCTCTCATGATCTCACCTCAACCACCATCTGCAAGTATAGAATACTGCAATACCTTTGTTGCAATACAAGGATGATTCAATTCGTCCACTTATGAAATTCATCTAAGACCCAAAATCTGCATGGAACCAACTAAAATAATCTCCAATTCCTTCACATATATGAACCTTGACTACTTCCACTTCAAGGAACCATGAATCCACCGCTCGACTGTCAAGTCATATTGTTGCTAACCCATTGTTGAAACTCTATAAAGATTCCCCTTTTTTGAAGGTTGTGGTCTACCCACCAAAAACTAAACTCGACTCAATTATTGTTCTCAATAATGCAGGACATATAGACATAATGATGGAAATGTGCCTAACCAATTTCCTTCTCTGAAGATACTATATGTCACCCCAAGTCATCCAATGCACCTAGGTGCTTCACCTTGCCACAACCTTGAACTACTCCTCTTTGCGATCACTTCAACAATGTCCCTCTAAGTTTTTGTTTTGTGATCACTTCTACTATTAGATATGGGAAAAGTCATGCAATGAATCTTGCATTCACCTGCCTTGCCTAAGTGCTCAGTTCACCCAACAAAATATGCATCTCGTCTCTCCAAGGTGTGCACAACAGGTCATGTAATGAGTTCTTCCATGAATAAAGCCAACCAAATCTTCCTTTGCGATCAAGTCTGTGACAAGTTCTGGGATGAACTCTACGATGAGTTATGTGATCACCCACCTTATCCAAGTGCTTCATCCTACCACAAAATAATCTCTCGATCTACACAAGGTGTGCGCCCAAACCAAATTTCCCATCATACCATCAACCAAATCTCTACCATAAGTATTATGCAAAGTCCATGTTGAACAAGTTCACTGCAATGAACTATTCACTAAGTCTGTGAACATTCCCACTGAACTTCCTTCACAAAAAACAACCTTCTGAACAAGTGTTCCCCACCACAATTTTTCTGACTGCAATAGTGGTGAAGAGAAACAAACTCCTATGATACCATCTATCATTGATATAGTGGTGAATATCTCCCCACCCCTTCTCCAAAATCTGCAACGAATCTGCTCTAATGCCATTTGTCATGTCCCCACAGTGTGCCTAGTCGAATCTTGCAATCGTGCACCTGTTGAGGGAATGTGAAACTGCAACGTTTCTCTCTTGGATGCTTGGAAAAACCAAGGTTAGTTCATCCATAATATGCCTCTTCACCTATAGCATACCCATACTCCATTCTAGGTTACCGGTGAGTTACACTCCCACTCTAGTGCAACTCTTGTAGACTTAGACATGTGTTAACTACTTTAATACTTAGTCATATATAAGCATATATCCATGAGAAACCAAGAGAAATATGGAACAAACAAAAGACAAACACATATATAGTGGAGGAATCACGAACCGTGCCTAATATTTAACTAAGTCTTTGTTATTTTGAAGTAGTTACAACATGATCACCACTGGTTTGGTTTACATCAGGGTTGAGTCAAATGACTCACCTCACCTCAACAAAACACTCATACACAAATCGTCACCAAGAATATTTGTCACAACCATATTTGCAGCCACCTATGGTGCACCTTATACATGTTTTCAACTGCAGACTTCTTGTCTCTTTATTTCCATAGACTCTTTCTCTTTTTTTTTTTAGACTTCACAGATTTTGGTTCTTCCTCACACATGACTTCAACATACCTACATTTGAAATATTCACCAAAATCAACCCAAGAGAAGTTTTCCCAACTTTATCAAACAAATCCACCTCAAGGAAACAAATTTCCTCCCAAGTGGAGTGAAATGGCTCCTTTGGGGGTTTCACACCCCTTCTCAAGCCCATGTCCAAATGAATATTCACGCCCCTTCATGGACCTGGTCACCCAAATGAACCCATGCGCTTGTCAATTTTCATTCATTCTCCTTGGGACTGACACACCCAACCTTGGTGCCCCCCTCATGCCAGTGCACCCCAATCTCTTAGCTTCTTCATTTTGGGGCAATCCCCCTGGTGCGTTTGCATGCTCAAGGTGTCCACTTGCCCAAATTGGGTGTCAAAGAAACCACAAGTTTCGTCTCCTTGAGGACTTGGGTGAAGGTCTCCACACCCATCTAGTAGAATACCTTACACTATGTTTAATGACATTTTCAATTTTAAATAGTGTTTTTGTCATTACTTAGTGAATTTCAAAATTGATCCTAAAAAATAACCTATATACAATTCAACAAATTTAATTCTTCACCCCAAAAAATATAAAAAATAACGACAAAATATAGAATGATCATTTTTTAATAAAGAAAATAAAGATCAAGCCTAAATACCCTCACATATAATATAACCCCATCATGAATAAGGTATTGAGTTATTTAGTAATTGACACGGTAATTTATCAGGATTCTCTAATAGTAAGTATTTTTTGTATGTGGGACCAATTAAAATAAAATATAATACTTTGAATGACTTATTCATACTTATGGAATTTTACGTTAACCTTGACTCATTGAATGAGTCAAATGAGTTTAGTCTACAGTGGTGGTTTTGGGCCTGTGGTTTTTTGGTATCCCATGGTATTGTGCCAATGGTATGTGCTTACCTTCTTCTATGAGATCCTATATATATGTACCCTTTCTCACACATAGGTAGAAAAAGGATTGAGCTAAAACTATGTATGTATTTTGCTAATAAATAAAAAATGTTGATCCTTTCCCCATGGTTTTTCCCAATACATTGTTGGGTTTTCCATGTAAAATTCATGGTTTTTTGTTCTTGTTTATTTTTTCCATTTTTATTATGTTTGGTGTTTTTATCATGATATCTATTTAAGTTTATTATTTTCTACTATTTATTTTCTAACAACTGGTATTAGAGCAAAGTTTTTTTTAGAGATTCGTTGTGTGTAGGGTTCATTTACAAGTGGTCACACTGGAGTCGAAGATAAACATTGAAAATCTTATTGAGGTAAACCTGACCATATGGAGATCAATAATGTAAGATATACTGACCCTAAAATATTTTCAATTGCTAATCGAGGGAAAATAAAATAAAAAGTGATCAATGATCGATGAAGAGTGGGATACTTTATATCAAAATAAAATTTCCACTATCCGACATTATTTGGTAGACACGATATACTTCCATGTTTCACAAGAAAATATAGTCAATTCATTATGGAAAAAGATTCATGATTTATATGATTGAGACACAACAATCAACAAATTATTTTTTATGAAGAGGTTGTTTAACCTCAAAATGAAGGAAGGGAGACCAATAGCTGAATACTTAAATGAGTTTCACACTATGTTGAACCAACTCACTTTATTGAAGACTATATTTGATGATGAGATCAAAGCCATCCTACTCTTGAGATCAATTCCTGATAGTTGGAAGAACTTGGTCATCACCATAAGTAATGTGGTACCAAAAGGTAAATTCTTTTTTGAAGATGTTTCTAATACTCTATTAAATAAAGAGATGCACATGAATTCTATGGAAGAGGAACTTTCAAATATGGATGCATTAACTCTTGGTGATCGTGGAAGGAAACCAAATAGAAATAAATCAAGGTGATACATATCTAGAGGTAGGTGAAAGTATAGGCATGGAATAATTACCTACTGTCATTACGAAAAACTTGTCCATGTCATAAAATATTGCAGGATATTAAAAAGGGATCAAAAGGAGAAAAAGAAGCAAAATGAAACTAGCAACAACAATAATGAAGAAACTATGTTGTTGCATCAGATGGTGAGGTATTAATGATTGTTTCATGTGAGGATGCATTCCTTTATACTTCTAGTCATGATAGTGATTGGATTTTATATTTTGGACCTTCCTACTATGCTACCCCAAGAAAAGAAATTTGTATTTCTTATAAATATGGTAATATGGGTAATGTTCTCTTGGTGTTATAGAGTTATTAACCCCCTAACTATTGAGTCATCATATCTTAAGAGGTCACCTATCCAATACAACAATTTTCATCACCTTTTCCCTGAGTGTCCAGCCTAATTTCCTCTTGGTCTCTCTTGCCCTTCATTGATGGTGCAACCAAGAGGGTTGGTCACCCTTTCTAGCCTGCTAGGGCACGTTTGGTCGCTCTGTTTATGTGTTTAGGGAGAAACCAATCCCAGAAACTCCCATATCTGGAATTGGTTGCAATGGATGAGACCTTCCACTGATTTCTCAAGGTTTAATCTAGAGAAGGATTCCATAATGAGCTCAAGGATCTTATCCTACTAACCATATGGCATTATCCCTAAAGCCTTATAAGAACAAAGTCATTTCCCATGGGAAGGGAGAGGAAAGAACTAGTAAACTTATGCTACTACTTTGGCTACCATATTTTGGAAAGGAACTTGGAAAGAGATTATTTCATCAACTTCTTCATTTGTAAGTTGTAATATTGCTTCGGTAATTAATAGAAGGTGTATTGGACATTTCCCTCTATTCAATTGTGTACTTGTTTGCATGTATTCATTTGGATAAACTTAATAGAATTATGTGTTATAATCTATTATTATATTTATCATTGATTTGTATGCATATACTTTGATATTGGAAAGGATGTTGTTTCATTGTGTGTATATCATTGTCTCTTGGAGTGGGAATAATCTTCGCACAAGGAATCAACCAGGAGTGTGCAACAAAAAACTTCAAAAATAAGGTATGTCTCTTCATCATAAAGAATCCTAGTTATATTTTGCATATCGATAAGATATTGAAACTCCCATATATTAAATCTCTATCTTTTTCTTATGTAAAGGAAGAACCTAAGGGAGCTCAGCTCCTGTAGGGCTCAAAATCCCTACAACACTTGGGTAAAAAAATTCTTCGTAATATTGAAGGAGTAGGAGATGTTCTAATAAAGACAAAAGATAGTTGTATTATATTTCTTAGATAGGTCATGAATGTATGAGATCTTGGAATGAATTTGGTTTCAGCTGGAAAGCTAGATGATGAAGAATTCCATATAGTGTTTGGAAAGGGAGGTTGGAAAATTGTAAAGGGTTCACTAGTTGTTGCAAAGGGGCAAAAAATAGGCACTTTCTACACATTAAAATCAAAACTGCAGAAATCAAATATTGTTGTTGTTACAGAGGATCCTACAACATATTTATGGCAAAAAACACTTGGACATATGACTGAAAGAGGCCTAAAAATACTTGTTGAGGAAAAACGTTTTCCTCAGATAAATGGTACAAAATTTAAATTTTGCAAACATTGTATTATGAGTAAAAATAAAAGGGTATCATTTATAAGGCATAGTCCTAAAAGGGATACAAAAATATTAGATTTGGTACATTATGATGTTTGTGGCCCAATTAATGCAAAATCGCTATGAGGGGTTTCTTATTTTGTTACTTTTATTGATGATGTATCAAAAAGGGTGTGGGATTTCCCTATTAATAGAAAGGATCAAGTTTTCAATACAAGAAAAACACCTTGTAGTGGAGGTTTTTAGTGTTACAATATTTGGCTAAATTTTCAAAAAAAAAAATTGTTGATAAATTTTTTTGATCACCTAGGTTTCTCGCTCTTGGAATAATAATAAAAAAATCCGATATCAAAAGAAAGAAATTTTGAATGATTATTGTTCCATAGTGTATCATTTAGTGTCATATTTGTCATGAATTTTACAGATTAAAAATTTGAGTCTATATGCTCAAGATATCCAGTCTTTTGTCTAATCGCTAAAAAAACGTCTTTTCCATGTGCAACACAACTAATATCTTCTTGGAACCACGATTATTTTCTCAGAACCAAACTTATGTTCTTGGAATTCTTGCAACCATGCCCATTTTCAGAACCATGCCCATTTTCTTGGAACCACATACTTTCTTAGATCTACAAATTTTCTTGGTTCTTCATCCCATACTTAGCCTGTTTTCATTTTCATTTTCATTATCCACTTAGTTAATTTTCATGATACCCACCACTCAATCATTTTCATAATTCGTTTCCATTTTCCATGTGCACTTATTTATTTTCATTATTATTTTTATAATTCATTTCCATTTTTCATTTTCCATTTACCATTTTACTTTTCTTATTTCCTTTTTCTTTTTCTATTTCCATTTTCCATTTTTTCTATTTTCACAATTTCTATGTTCATTTCCATAATTCATTTTCATATTCCCATAATTCATTTCCATTTTCTACTTTATTATTGTAATTCATTTACATTTTCCTTTTACCATTTTGTTTCCTGGATTTCATATTCCATTTCCATTTTCATATTTTCATACGTAATTCAATAAATGGAGGTAGAACCTACATTTAATTTTTTATATTATTTCCTATCCTAAGTTTCTTCCCCCTTTTCATGGACCTACCATACCAGGACATGTGGCAGTGACATGGACATATCCTAAAATGACATGTGGCAGTGAGGTGGACCAATCCCTTAATGACATGTGGTGGTGACATGAACATACCCTCAAATGACAAGTGTCAGTGAAATGGACCTACCCAAGGGTGACACATGGTGATGACATGGGAACCTACTGAGTTATGACTGGGCTAATGACTGGATGTTGATTGGGCCTTCAAAATTTTATTAATTCATGAAATTTTCCTAAGTCATGAGAGCTACACCAAAGTCTCTATAATCTACTTATTCCACATGAAGACTATGTAAAAATTTTCATTATAAACATTAAACTCCTCATCACCACAATGCATGTGGGATTTAAAAGGGATAATTTTAATGAAGGGCTATGATTGATCCATGAATTTGATGGACTATTGCTAAGCAACGATCTTCAGAAGTTCATAGCGTAGGATCCAGGTGTCTATTTTGGGCGAACCATACCTCATTGGAAAGGTAATTCGATGAGGAAGACAATGGGATAGTTTTCAAGGGATTAAGTTTTCCATAATTATCCTAGAAATTTAAAGAACATTCAACTCTATTTTCATGGTTTGTTGGTAAATTTGTTTGGAACCTCAACTTCCCGAGGCTATAACTTGAGATCCAAAACTACAAATCATGTCTTATACCTCTAGAAGGAGAAAATGGTTTGGAAGGGACACCATTGACTAGGATGGAGAGCATGACTGACGAGGTTAGATTGACAATCCAGGAGACCCAAGATGGATCAAAACCAAAGGCTAGAAGGGTTGATTTCAAGTAGTTCCGGCTAAGTTTATCAAAAGCTTTGGAAAGATATAGTTTTAGAAGCATACCAGGAGACTTGGTCGAGTGAAGTGAGTGGATTAATTCGTGAGCCAGAATGATGTTGTGCAAGATCTATGTGCCTTCCATGTACCCTGACTGTTCCATAGAGATGATGAACGGTAGGATAGGTTTAAGATGCTTGGCTATGACCTTTGTGATAAGCTTATAGATCACATTGCAGAGTGCAATGGGTCAGAAGTGAGTTGGGGAGGTGACATTGTTCTCTTTTGGAATGAGAGTGATGAAGGTGGAATTGAGGGCCTGTAGGACCTGCCCAAATTTTCTGGAATCCTCTATAATTTCCCAGACTTATTCCCGAATGATATCCCAACAATGATGGAAGAAGTCCGAAGTAAACCCATCGGACCCAAGGGATTTTCCTAGTGAAGTGTCCTTGAGGGATTGATCAACTTMTTCTTGGGTAATAGAACTTGTCAAGACCTCGTTCTATGCTTTGGTGACCTCTCTTGGAATATGTTGAGGATTGAGTTGATAGCTTGAGTGCGATCTATAGGGGGTTCTGTAAGAAGGTTCTTGYAGTAAGACAATAATTCCCTTTCTATGTTTGTGTGCTTTTGGATTTCCAGTCCTTGGTCCGAAAYAATGTGAGTGATGTGATTAGTGTGTCAGCGCTGAAGCATTGATCTGTGGAAAATTTTGKTGTTTCTTTCTCCCTCTTTGAGCCATTGAATACAAGATTTTTGTCTCCATATAATTTCTTCCTGTGCCCGTCTTTCAGCCAACTGATTGTTGACTAGGGATTCTTGCTCCTTTAGAGAATCGATGAGGCCTTGTGTTCTAATATGTTGTTGAAGATCTTGAATTTGTTGGTTGAGGATTTCCTGAGCATGGAAAATCTTTCCAAAAGTGGATTTATTCCATGACTTTAATTGTATCTTGAGGTTTTTTAGCTTCTGTTGAAATATTTAAATAGGAGTGTCTGTTGTGATTGCTACATATTTCCACGAGAGTTTTATGTTGGCTTGAAAGTCTGGGTGTGTCAGTCATAATTTTTCAATGTGGAAGGGTTTTCTGCCTGGGGTGCCACTGATGTTTATCGATAGGAGTATCAGCCAGTGATCAGATCCTGGAGTGTTGATCACAGTGGCATTCCAAGTGAGGCCCTCCAACATGAAGGGTTCTGAGATTAAGAAGCAGTCTAATATGCAGGAGACATGTTGTGTCCCTGAGCATCTATTGGACCAGGTGAAGGGTCCATTGTCCATTTCTACGTCAATGAGATTCAGAAGACCAATGCTTCAATGGAACTACTCATTTTCATTTCCCATTCTACGTGTGCCCCCTTCTTTTCCTCCAGGCCTATTATCATATTGAAATCTCCCCTAAGGATCCATCGATGATTTTCGATATGGTTAGAAATCCATTCCAAATGATGGAGGAAGGATTCCTTGTCTCCAAGGGTTGCAGGGTCATAGACATTCATGATAAAACCTAGCTTGTTTGAGCCAATGACTCGGAAGGAAGTTGTGATGGTCTAGTTGGAGGTGAAGAAGCCTTCCATCAGTACCGTGGTAGGGTATTAATACATTACATTATTAATATATCAATCAATTAATATTTTATATTATACACTAATGTAAATTAATTTGATAATTTATACATTAGTATTATATATTACATTAATGTAATACATTATCTTAATACATTAATAAACCATTAATTTATATACGTTAATACATTAATATGATGATGATGAATAATGTAGATCAAACTAATATATTACATTAATGCATTATTATTATATATTATATTAATAGTTGATCGAGATTTTATGAGCAGAATGAAATGAATACAGATTATTAACAGGTGCTTAACAAAAAATAACAAAGATACAGTAAAATTGGTTTTATATTCAATAACAAAATAAGCTAAAACTATAAAATGCAGCGGAAACAAGCTTGCTGGAATGGTGGCGGCTTATCTCTGAGAAGAGATTCCATGGCTGCGCTCATTTGCAAGAAGATCATTACAATGAGGCTCTAAAGGCATTTTTACAATAAGCAGGAATGCAGAAAACCCTAGACATCCAAAAACCTAACCCTAGGAGATGAAGCGCCAAAATTCATGTTGGCCCTGTTTGGGTAAGTTAGTACATAAACTTCCTGGGGTCGTAACTTTTGCATATGATCTTCATTTTAGGTGTATGATAGGCCGTTGGAAAGTTATTGTCGAGGAGAATAATTTTAGGTGTAATATTAAAGGAACATCAATATTGAAAACCTATTTTTCCTAA
>SNQJ01S0070577.1:8820-20071 GCA_010110895.2 Picea sitchensis
GTATTTTAGTTTGGCATTCTCTGCTTCAATTCCTCCAATGGAATCATCAAGAGAATCACCGATTACACGGTGAAATAGGGAGATTTGGGATGGCCACATTTTCCTAAAGTTAATCTATGTGCGAGATTTTCCTTTCCTATTTGTCACATCTCTCTTTTCAATGACCATATTTTTAGATTGGTTTTAAAAAACAACGCTCTGGAATACAAAGGATTTATCTTCGTCAAAAATGTTGGTCTCAACTATTTCCATTGTAGACGGACCAACTTTGTGGATGTGCTCAGTTTCAATTTCAAGTTGCAACTGTTCACTTTCAATTTCGGGTTCGTCCACCTACCCTACAATGTTTTTTCTGTTCTTCGTCAGTGGAACTTTGTGAGAACTATCAATTTTTATGCGAGGAGGGTTCTTATTTCCTCCTCCGTTTGAATATTTCTGGGTTGCTTTCTTACTGGGGTGGGTCGTTGAAGTGATGCTTCGTGATGTCATTCTCTTGGGAGTGTTGGCGGGGGACTGGGCACTCTTCTCACCGGATAGTTTTCCCTGTTGTCTGTACAATTCAGTTGCGCTTTGCAATGTCTCTACGTCGCAATCACTAGAAGCATGATTGTTGTTGTCACTATCCCTATCTTCGGTTAGGTGCCTATGGATAAAAGAGCTGCTAAAGCCAACTGCAATAAATGTTCTCGAAAAATCCCATTAGGGTCGAACCCTTTTAGCCTTTCAGCATATGTTAGGTTCAATTTCTTGAAATGGCCTGCGAATTCGTCAATCTTATTGACATTTCTGCACACGAAGTCCCTGACTTTCCAGGGCAGAGGAATGAACTGTTTTTTTTTCTTGTCACGGAAAAAATGAAACCAGTGGTTGTATTTCCTTGCTATTTCTGCAACAAACATCTTGTCTGTGATGTGGCATGGAAGGAAAGCAGGATTTTCCTTGGAGCCAAATACCATTAGTACACTTTGTTTTTCCTTTTGTTCAAGTGTGCCCTTCCTGTTCAAAAACTTGGTTGCCTAGCCAGACATCCGCGAAGCATCCTTCCCTAACAATAAATATTTGAAAATTGAGACAAAGTCATTAAAAACTTCATAAAAACAATGGGAGGATTTGTGCCTCCACAGGGCCTAGTACCAGTTACTGGGTTGAATCCATAGTTTATTTTCTTGGAAAGACACAGTTTTGGAAACAGACAACAATGCACTATTGTGAAAATCAAGTATGATGACATATAAAATTTATTTGATTCTTTGAATCATGACAACTGGGAACATATTTCAATGGAAATTAGCTTCCCCCAATCGAAAATGAAATGTTCCTTGACTGTGAAGTACAAAATATAAATAATTATACAGGAAATGCTTGCTGTGGATGCCTATCCCGTTATTCTTGTAAACAACCAAGCAATTTCCCTGAATGGATTTCTAAAGGAACTTACTTGCAACTTTGTGATATCTTTAGGAACTGCTATCGGGTCTTCAAGGAACTCGACTAGGATTTCCAACCAGTTATCATGTTTTTATAGGAACTACTTGCAGTATTTTTCTCTGAAGGTCAATTTTGGCTCCGACAATTTTAACATCTTGCAGAAGACTTGAGGTGACAAAGAAACAAGAGAATGGTTGTGCAGTGGAATAATTATTTGGCTTGGAATATATTTTTCGGTGCACCAAGATACCACCTCCTTATAGTCAAAAACCTCAGGGACGTAGCTTGCACAAGCGATTCCATAGGTCCAAATCACTTCATTCTGGGAAGAATAGGATGAATAGTAAAAGTATGCCCTGGACCACTAGAATTTCTGGTCCCGATGTCCGAAGATATTTACTGTATCTCCACAAAATTGTTGTCGACCTACTGCCATAAGTTTACAAGAACATTTTTTTTCTCCAGACGATGAATGAAATGAAAAGTTGGAAGGGATAATATAACGTTGAGCAAATATTGGTTCAATGTGTGTGAATGGGAGATCTCCTCGAGACTTTCACTCATTAATGAAAATTTCGACGGTTGTTGCGTGATGGGTTGTTAACATTAAAGACTAGTAATTGCACATATAGAAGTGCAAACATGGAAGATATGACAATGAGGGATTACGTATTGTAGATTTCTTGAATGGGCCAATGCGATGACCCGTGTTTGAGATGAAAAATCGAAAGGGACAATATAAATCTCCGTAGATATTTGTTTAATGCATAATAATGGGATATCTCCTCGAGCGTTTCGCTCATTAATGACAATGTTGACAGTTCCTGCATGGTGAGCTGTTAGCATGAAAGGTTTCTAATTGCATATTAAGAAAGAGGTACAGAGGTCACGGGGACGAGAAAAAGCAGTTAAGGAGTGTCTAAATATGGAAAGTGATCGAGCATGCTTCAAAATAGGGTTACAAGGTACAATTGTTCGAGGTGAGGGCACGATGGTCAAATTGTATGTCTCATAACTTTTTGAGTGCAATATGCGTAACACCGAAGAGGGTATGATAGGACAGTCCAGAGGGAAATTTGTATATCACGGAAGTCGGGGTAATGTTTGCAGGACATAGAACAATGGAGGTGAAAACGTGAGCCCGCCTATCCGGGAACCCACAATCGAAAAAATTGGCTTAAGTATGGAATAGAGAAACGTCTGGGCAGATTCATTTTAGCTAATATATTGAAACTTGTAATATATATATCCCATAAAGAGAAAATAAGAGAAGATGAATTAATTTAGATTCGACGAGTCAAGATTTAATTAAATTTCACTGTATTGTATACACTTTTGCTTTTTAATGGCAGTCAGTACAGATGTTGCATGATGAAATATTGGCAGTAATCCTTGGTCGGGTACAATAAACAGTGCCTAAGAATTGGAGATTTCGTGAACCCACCAACCCGAGGAACCGCGAAAGAGATTCCATGAAATGGGCAAGTATGGAAAGTCATCGGACGAGCCTCAGAATCAGGGCGACAATGGTTCCCTAGGAGACGTGACTTCCCGAAGGTCAAATTGTATGTTTTGGGACTTGAATGCAAAATGTGTACCATAGAAGAGAGGATGGTCATTAATGACATGTTTAAGGTTCATGCACAACGAAGTTCTAGCATTAAAGCTTACCAATTGCATTTCCAAAGAGTAGGAAGGTGGAGAGGACACAAAACAACAAGTAAGGAATGGTTAATTATCGAAAGCAGTTGGTGACGCTTCGAAATAGAGCTACAAGATACATCCAACAGAGGCGAGGGCCTGAGGGTCAAATTGTATCTCTCAGGCATGATGATGCTTTCCTGTGGACAAACTGTATATCACGAAACTTTAGGTACTGCTTGCTAGTCATGGAACATTGGAAACACAATCCTGAGCCTGCCAGTCCGGGAACCCACAATTGAAAAAATGTCTAAGTATGAAACATGGATACACAGTAAATGTACAATGTCATGGAAATACAACCAACTTGGGGCTAAGTATTGAAAGGAAAGGTGGACGATTAGGCTCGTGATGGGGCATTCCAGTGGACAAATTGTATATCACGGAACTCCGGGCACTGTTTGCAAGTTGTGGAATATTCCAAACACAATTTTGAGGCCGTCAATTTCGAAACCCGCAATCGAAAAAGTGTCCAAATATGGAATAGGGAAACGTTGGCCTGGAGTTATTTTTGCTAATATATTGAAATTTTAGCTGGCAAGATCTTCTTTGCATGTTTCTTGACAAGTTCTGTAGGGATGGATAGTTCTCGAGACTCTGACTTATTAATGACGATCCTTACGGTTGTTGCAAGATGGCATTTTAGTATTAAACTTTTGGTGTTGCATATTTGGAAAGAAGTACGAGGATGACTGGAACAGGAAACAATGACTAAGAATTGGAGATTTCGTGAACCCGTCAACACGAGGATCCAAAATAGGGTGACAAGGTCCCTCCAGAAGACGTGAGGCCCCGACGGTCAAATTGTATCGCTCGAAACATTTGAATGCATAATCTATAACACGAAAGAGGGGACGATGTCAGAATCTAATAGTCAATTTGTATATTGCAGAGGGCCGGATGCCAACTATTTCGTACCAGTGTGTTCAACTGTCACTAGTAAGGGCATAACTAATGTGTGTTAGGAAGGACATGACATTAGTGGGGATGGAAGGCAATGACAAATACTTTGAAACATTTGTGAATTGTGGTAGGGTGAAGCTTTCGAGTTCGATGAGTCTGCGGTGGAATTGTAGATCACAAAAGTTTTGAGTGAAAGATGTATATCACGGAACAAGAAGAAGCAGAGTTTGAAAGTGCCAACTCGACAACCGCGGCCATAAAATTGGCTAAGTATGGAAAGGAACAATGGTCGGTCAGATTCGTCATGTGAGGATATAGATGGAGATGAATACATGTCAGCTTTCCAATGCTTGAACCCGTGATCATAGAAATGCGACTAAGTATATAACCAGAAAGCGATAATACATGGGAAGAAGAAAAGGGAAAAATGGCTAAGGAGTCCACGGTGGAATTGTAGATCACGAAAATTTTGTGTGCAAGATGTATTTCACGGAACAAGAAGCAACAGAATTCAAAAGCGCTAACCCGAAACAATGACTAAGAATTGGAGATTTCGTGAACCCGTCAACACGAGGATCCAAAATAGGGTGACAAGGTCTCCCCAAAAGACATGAGGCCCCGATGGTCAAATTGTATCACTCAGAACATTTGAATGCATAATATGTAACATGGAAGAGGGGACAATGCCAAAATCCGGTAGTCAATTTGTATATTGTGGAGGGCTGGATGCCAACTGTTTCATACCAGTGTGTTCAATTGTCACTAGTAAGAGCATAACTAATGTATATTAGGAAGGACATGAAGTTAGTGGGGATCGAAGGCAATGACAGATACTTCAAAACATTTATGAACCGTGGTAGAGTGAATCTTGCGAGTTCGAGGAGTCCGCAGTGGAATTGTATATCACGAAAGTTTTGAGTGAAAGATGTATATCACAGAACAAGAAGCAGCAGAGTTCGAAAGCGCTAACCCAACAACCGCGACCATAAAATTGGCTAAGTATGGAAAGGAACAATGGTTGGTCGGATTCTTCATGTGAGGATATAGATGGAGATGAAGATATGTCAACCTGCTAATGATGGAACCCATGATCATAGAAAGGCAACTAAGTATATAACTGGAAAGCGATAATACATGGGAAGAAGAAAAGGGAAAAAGGGCTAAGGAGTCTGTGATGTAATTGTAGATCACGAAAATTTTGAGTGCAAGATGTATATCAAGGAACAAGAAGTAGTAGAGTTTGAAAGTGCCAACCCGACATCCGCAGGCATAAAATTGGCTAAGTATGTAAAGGAACAACGGTCGGTTGGATTCACCATGTGAGGATATAGATGGAGATGAAGATATGTCATCCCGCCAATGCTGGAACCCACGATCATAGAAAGGCAACTAAGAATATAACTAGAAAGCAATAATACATGGGAAGAAGACAAGGGAAAAAGGGCTAAGTATCTCACAGAAGAACATCTACTGTTCGTTTATTAATGCCAATCCTTTCGAACCCCTGGTGAGTTCTCACTAGTAAAAGCATAAATTGCAGATCATGAAAGTTATTTGGGTGCAAGATGTATATGATGGTACAGGGGACATAAGTGTTGGATAGCGCAAACCCAAGACCCAATGATCAGATAATTGGCTAAGTATTGAAAGGGACCACGGTCGGTCGGGCTCATGGTGTGAAGATATAGATAAAGAGTTGCCAATTTGTGGTTTTAGGAGGCTGTGATCATACATATGCGACTAAATATAGAACCACAAAGGGATAATAGGGGGGGGGAGAAAAGAGGAAAAATTAAGAGAAAGTGTTTATATTTATTCCAATAGTATTCATATTAATATATATTAATAGATTATTTCTGGTCCAAATGTAGATCATCTTCCAATTTGCAGGATCCTGTTCGGTTCAAAAATTTCGTTGAAATCCATAAGCAACATCTATTGTTCGTTTATTAACGACAATCCTTTCAAACCCTTGGTGAGTTCTCACTAGTAAAAGCATAAATTGCAGATCATAGAAATTCTTTGGGTGCAAGATGTATATGACAGAACAAGGGACATACGTGTTGGATACCACAAACCCAGGACCCAGTGATCAGATAATTGGCTAAGTATTGAAAGGGACCGCGGTCGGTCAGGCTCATGGTGTGAAGATATAGATAAAGAGTTTCCAATTTGCGAATCCATGAGGCTATGATCATATAGATGCGACTAAATATAGAACCAAAAAGGGATAATAGAGGGGGGGAAAAGAGGAAAAATTAAGAGTTTTTATACATTCCTGCAGACAAATTGTATATTGCGGAACTCCAGGCACTGTTTGAAACTCGCGGAAGATTCGAAACACAATTTTGAGGCCTTCAATCCGGGAACCTGCAATCGAAAAAGTGTCCAAGTATGGAACAAGGAAATGCTGGCTGGGACTTGTTTTCACTAATATATTGAAATTTGTAATAGCTTTTCCATTACCTGGCAAGTTCTTCTTTGTATGTTTCTGGACAAGTTCTGTAGGGATGGTTGGTTCTTGAGACTTTTTCTTATTAATGACGATCTTTACAGTTGTTGCATGATGTCGTTTTAGTATTAAAACTTTAGTGTTTCATATCTGGAAAGAAGTACGAGGATGGGCATAACAAGAAACAATGACTAAGAGTTGGAGATTTCATGAACCCGCCAACGCGAGGATGCAAAATAGGGTGACAAGGTCTCCCCAAAAGATGCGAGGCCCCGACGACCAAATTGTATAGCTTGGAACATTTGAATTCATAATGTGTAACACGGAAGAGGGGACGATGTCAAAGTTCGGTAGTCAATTTGTATATGGTGGAGGACCGGGTGCCAATTCTTTCGTACCAGTGTGTTCAGTTGTCACTAGTAAGAGCATAGTTAATGTATATTAGGAAGGACGCGAAGTTAGTGGGGATGGAAAGAAGTGACAAATAATTTGAGCGAAGTTAATGTATATGAGGAGGCCATGGTGGAATTGTAGATCACAGAAGTTTTGAGTGCAAGATGTATATCCCAAAACAATAAGCAGTCGAGTTCGTAAGCGCCAACCCGACAACCGCGACCATAAAATTGGCTAAGTATGGAAAGGAACAATAGTCGGTCAGATACATCATGTGAGGATATAGATGGAGATGAAGATATGTCATCCCGCCAAACTTGGAACTGGATATGATAGAAAGGAAACTAAGTATATAACCAAAAAATGATAATGGACGGGAAGAAGAAAATGTGAGTTCGTATGCACCAAACCGACAACTGTGGCCATAAAATTGACTAAGTATGGAAAGGAACAACGATCGGTCAGATTCATCATGAGAGGATATAGATGAAGATGAAAATATGTGAGCCCGCCAACCCTACAAATCGCGATCATAGAAAGGAGACTAAGTATATAACCAGAAAGCGATAATGGACAGGAAGAAGAAAAGGGGAAAAGGGCTAAGTATCTGACAATAGAAAATCCATTTTTTGTTTATTAATGCCAATGTTTTCGAAATCCTATTGGGTTCTCACTAGTAAAAGAATAAATTGCAGATCATGGAAGTTCTTTGGCTGCAATATGTATATGACAGAACAAGGGACATAGGTGTTGGATACCACAAACCCGGGACCTGGTGGCCAGATAATTGGCTAAGTATCGACCAAGAGAGATTTTTGATATTTATTTCAATAGTATTCATATTAATATATATTAATAGATTATTTCTGTTTCAAATGAAAATCATCTCCCAATTTGCAAGATGTTGTTCAGTTCGCAAATTTCATTGAAACCACAAAATTTTTGAGTGCAAGATGTATATAACGTAACAAGAAGCAACAGAGTTCGAAAGCACCAACCTGACAATCGCGACCATAACATTGGCTAAGTATGGAAAAGAACAACGGTCATTCAGATTCGTCATGTGAGGATATAGATGGAGATGAAGATATGTCAGCCCGACAACCATGGAACCTACGATAATAGACAGATGACTAAGTATATAACTAGAAAGCGATAATAGACGACAATAAGAAAAGGGGAAAAGGGCTAAGTATCTCACAGAAGAAAATCTATTGTTCCTTTATTAATGCCAATCTTTTAGAACCCCTAGTGAGTTCTCATTAGTTAAAGCATAAATTGCAGATCACAGAAGTTCTTTCGCTGCAAGATGTATATGACGGAACAAGGGACATATATGTTGGATACCGCAAACCTAGGACCTAGTGGCCAGATAATTGGCTAAGTTTTGGCCAAGAGAAAGTTTTTATATTTATTCCAATAGTACTCATATTAGTATATATGCACAGATATTATCAAATAGAAGAAGCTGCAATATATGCAAGATATTGAACAGGAACATGGCGTCAACACTTGAGTTGCCTTGTTGTAATAGTCATTAATTCATTCTATTTACATGACCCGAAGAATGAAAGCAGGACGGGTCCTCCAATTTCTTTCTTTAAGTATAGGACCGATGCCACATAAGTATGGCCTATGAAAAATTATTCTTCCATGTAAAATGTAAGGAATGAACAGAGTAGTCTTTATTTAAATTGGAGTACTGGGCAGTAGAAAGAAAAGCTTTTCGTCCATGTTTAACGACACATAGAAAAAATGTACAAAATAAAATGAAAAGCAATACCAGAGATTGGAAAACACCATAAAAAAAATAAAACCCCAAATATTCTATATTGAAATAAGATGGGTTACAAAATACAGCTGAGATTATTTGCCACAATGATTGTGATTTGGCCTGCCACCGACCAATAAAAAATATGTGCAATAATGAAGCTTGTTGACAGTCTTCTTGACGATCAAATCCTTGATTCATAAAAAACAACGAGATGAATATCATTTTCGGGTCTTGGACTTAATTGGTGCTGCCAACTAGATCTATCCCATTTTTTTGAATAACTTGTCTCTTCTGGATATGGTTTGCTTGCATTGGTTGGTTATTCAACATTCCATTCTTTGTTAAGTATTAATTTCTCTCTTCTGTCTAAAACTTGGGGTTTAAGTTGCCTTCCTTGTAATGTTCCTGACCATTCACATACAAGAAAACTTAGAAATGTGATTCAGGCCCAATTCAAAGTCGAGGGAGTCATTTTAAGTGACGTCAATTATGGGGGAAACAAATCCTGTTAGGCAACAAAAGACGAGATAGAAAAAAATTCAAGTATGTTGTGACTGCTATTCTCCTTGTATTCGATCATCTGTTTGGTTGAAAATCCTGCCTGAAGATTTGTATGTTGAACTTCTTTGTTATTACAATAAATTGGAAGGAATGTCCAATCCAGCTGCAAAATGATCTTATGTTGAAGTACATGGATTCTTCCAGTAGCACAGGTCTGGCAAGTGTATCAAATGCTGCAGATTGCATCAAAATATATCTTTCATCATAGGGGTGGCAGACATGGCGGCCCACAGAAAGTTCTGGAATGTTCGTAGGTGACGCCAAATATTACTCCATGCCCGAATACACTCAGTAGGAAATTATAAATTTGGATACCAACCAACGTGAGAAACTGTATGGGCATTTGAATCAATATTCTGAAATCACAGAACGTTTTATGCCAAAGTTGTAACAGAATTGACAGACAACCAATTTCTATGTCAAATAGTGTTGAGCAACCTCTGGATGCAGCAAGAGACTCGACATGCAATCAACTTTTGATCTAGGTAGTTTCACCTTCAGGCATCCACATAGGCAGTGACCCCAGGCTCCAGATAGATTCGGCCTCAGACATTGACATTGGCAGTGGCAATGGGAACAATGTTACTGACTGCACTGCGACAATGCAGTGAACAAGAAGGGTTATCATTGTCAAAGTACTCAAAATGCAGGATTGTCAGACCTACAAAGAACATCGACTTTAGTGTTGTTTTCTCACGAAATCTACAATGTTGGTTTGAGTCCATAAATCTTTGGACGTTGGGTGCATGTGCGATAATGACCTTAACATTAGGCACATGCCAGACATCTATTTTCTTACATTGCAGTGTTAATGCAATTGCCATAGTGGACGATGGCTCAATTGCATTGGCACAAACAATATCAATTTTGTGATTACTTAACATCCTTGAAGGACGTGAACCCCAAACAATGCCTAAAAATTTTCGAACAAGTGCTTGTTCAAAAAAATACATTGTTCTATATTTAAAAAAAAATAAAATTGTATGGTTTGAACATTTTTTTTTTTTATCAAATATCGTATAAACTGCAACAGAAGAAATGCATTTTCCCCATCCAATGCAAGGGAAACATCAGGAAGATTGACATTAGGTTGAAACAGATTTGGGAACACACCACTACATTAAGGTCTCTTCTAAAGAATGAAATGAGATGATTACATGAAGGTGGTAGTAAAAGGTGATTTTCAGAAACCAAATCATTACCTGAACACACGAAACCTTTTGCAGAAGGTGGTAGTATAAAGTAATCCTCAGAAAATGTTGCAAAGTCCATAATCAAGTTATATGCGTAGGAGTAGTAAAATAAAAAATGTGCAATAGTGATAGATAGTTGATTGTATTTGGAGTCTGTAACTACATCCAGAGGACAGTGAAAAAACTTTGACAAAGAACATGTCTTTCTGTCAAGTCTATTACCACACCCAGAAGTAGCTCAATTTTTTTTGAAATAGAAACTTTTGTAATCTTAGTATGTCGTTTTATCCACCCATAAAGTTTCTCTTACCCGCTTCTGGGTACATTCGGGAATGGAGTAATAGTTCGCATAATTTTCGAATATCACAGACCATTTTGCAAGCCACAGTAAGTGCGACTCCCCTGATGAACACAAATTCTTGCGTGCTCTGCAGAATTCAATACACTTTCTATATCTGTGTTGTTGGAAGAAACTATATATTTCAATGAAGGAGTATTTTTCATGTGACTTGAAAATCCCTTCCAACTCCCAGCAAGAAAATAAAGAAGATCAACAAACAAATCTCCAGGTAGGATTTTCAACGAACCAAATCATTGAATACAGGGAGAACACCAACCAGAAGATATACTTGTTTTTTTTTTCCCCTATCTAAGTTTCTATTGGATAATAGAATTTGTTTTTGGCTCAAAGCTCATGATACATAAAACCAGTCTCTCTTCTTTCATTTGGGCCTCAATGGAATCTCTAAGTTGTCTTACATGTCCATGCCCAGGAACATTAGAACGAAGGCACCCTAAAGCCCAACTCTTTGATGATAGAGAGAGATGACAATAAGTATTTAAAAG
>SNQJ01S0070578.1:31841-70445 GCA_010110895.2 Picea sitchensis
CGGGTGCTAAGCCACAGAATAATGGTCGTTAAGATTGAGGAGAGTATGAACCGTCAGATCACTTTATGTTGGGAACATATCATGACTGTCGGATTTCCTAACTACAAATGCATACAAATTCATACTAAAGAAACACACTTTTACCTAACGACATATTATACCAAGTAGATCTTAACTAACTCCTAATTATCTAAATATCCTAACAACTATAATGTGAATTCACCTACAGGAACACTGAAACAAATAATTTCCAAATCCTACAAAACAGAGCATGAAATGAATTATGTTTCAACAATTGAGATAGATTTAGCATAATAAAATCATGGGATTAATATAATTTACATAGAAAAAGAAAACACATGGACAAAAATTCCAACACAAGAATCCTTGTAAAAGCTTGTTGCAATCTGTATTAAGCTTCTGCAAAAATCCACTACAATGGCTTCCAAAGCTTCAAAACAATACTATCCCCCCTCTTTTTATTACATTGAGTATACAAATATATGAAAAACTCATATCCTACCTCCAAGGGTCAAATCCTTCAGATTAGGATCAGTTTCCTAAAATATCTACAACAAAAACACAAAATCTGACAGGTTAAACTAATTCCCAAATTTGTCTCAACTGACCTTTGACCTATTTAATGTATTCACTGTCATCCAAATTTACATCAAAAATGACTATGACCATCCTTATTTAACTCAATTACATCATCTGACCTTTTACAATTTGAGCTACTACCTTTGACTTCGACCAAAATAGGAAAAATTCAAAAAATTGAAAGTTTGACAGAAACGTAGCATCCAAAACTATAGAAGCATTGTGCCAACTCAATGTTGTTTTTAGCCAACTTTTAGGGGTCCATTTTGAATTTTGGAAACTATTTCAAGTATCCCCACGTGTCTACTTTCCAATTAACCATCAAACTCGAGAAAATACCAATGGGAAGGCCTTCAAAAACTGAATTTTCCAACCTTACTCAGAAGCGTCGCTCTATGGGTCGCACTGTGTAGAAGGGTCGCATTGTGGCTCGCACTGCTCTCAAAATGCAACAAAACCCTTGTTTTTTCACAAATTTAATAATTGTTGGTTATTCCTAGATTCACCATCCTAGTGAAGTGTTGGAATTCTTAGTGAAATCCAAATTGTCTAGGAATAAAACCCAACTCAATCTCTGTGGTTAGTGATATGTCTTCATGTGCAAATTTATTGACTCTAGAACAAGGTAAGAAAACTCAAGGCTAGGAAATAAGAATTTATTGACTTGGTGAGGTTCCTCGACTCATCATTGACATGATTCATGCTAAGAACCAAATGTAAGATTTAACACCATAATCAAAACTTTTTCCATTATATCTGATCTAGATTAATATTGATGGAATATTACATCCATGGTTATGCTATAACATTTTTATTTGGTTATGGAATTTGGCTTTGGAACAAGGTAAGAATTTCATGTGGGATTTTAGCATTGCCCACTAATTGTTCAAAAGATGCCTAAATAGGATGTTGGTATCAATAGTGGGATGTTGGTATCAGTAATGGGATGTTGGTTCGAGATTGATCATTTGGTATGAGTATCCCCTACCATTGGTTATAATAGTTTATTACCAGAGGTTGTTACGATACCTTGGAGACTATGCAATCATTAGATACCATCAAATATATGATATCTATAATTACCAAGAAATTGTCAAGAAACATTCCTTGAAAACATTGTTGATTTCCCGTGACATATGGGAACAACTCCCTAATTACTTGAGGAGTAGGAAACTTGTGGACTATCCATATTTCATTTGATCCCTCAACAAAGAAACCTTTTATATAAACTCTATAATAATACATGATGTTAGGTGGCTTGGCATTGGATTTCACTTTCCCCTTCTTTGGTGTCCTATTAGGTTTTACAAGTCACCCATCAAGTAGGAAGAATGAGAAGAAGTTATGTAATGGACTCAAGTAGACAGAGCAATTGGATTTTATGGTGCAAATTAATTTGGGAATATAGCCTTCAATTGGGAATATCTTCACTCTGGTTCTCTTGAACAATAATAGTAGGTTTCATGAGGACATGAAACACTTTTGGTTGAGGGGAGATGATGGACTCAGGAAATGACATATTTTTTCCACATGTTATCTCTTTGTCAAATCTCCCAAGGCTGTGAAGGAAACTGGAAAAGGTAACCTCAAACCAATATTTTATTCAGTATCTAACCCTACCAACCAGAGAGGGCTCTCTCAATTGGTCAACCTCAATGAGATGACTAAAAAACAATGATCTTAGTATAGGTATTGGGTACAATGAGGATTTTTTATAATAAAGTGGGGGTTTTTCTAGACAATGGGTTTGAAAACCATGAAACTAGAATAATCACTCTTAAAGATCAGTTGCAGAGGTCAAACAGGGGAAAGGTAGTTGTAAATGTATGTCCAATTGAATACCTTTGTAGTGTGATGACTGAGGAAAGCAAAGGTAGAGGGTAAGTGAGCACTGTAATGTGAATTCACCTACAAGAACACTGAAACAATTAATTGCCAAATCCTACAAAAAAGAGCATGAAATGAATTCTATTTCAACAATTGAGATATATTTAGCATAAGAAAAACATGGGATGAAGATAATTTACATAGAAAAATAAAACACATGGACACAAACTCCAACAAAAGAATCCCTGTAAAAACTTGTTGCAATTTGTATTAAGCTTTTGCAAAAATCCGCTACAATGACTTCCAAAGATTCAAAACAATAATATCCCCCCAAGGGTCGAATCCTTTAGATTAGGATCAGTTTCATAAAAGATCTACAAAAAAAACACAAAATCTAGGAGGTTGAACTAATTCCCAAATTTGTCTCAACTGACCTTTGACCTCTTTAATGTATTCATTGTCATCCAAATTTGCATCATAAATTAATATGACTATCCTAATTTGACTCAATTACATCATAATGACCTTTTACAATTCGATTTACTACTTTGACTTTGACCAAAACAAGAAAAATTCAAAAATTTGAAAGTTTGACAGAAGCACAGCATCCAAAATTGCAGAAGTGTTGCGCCAATTCAAAGATGTTTTTGGCCAACTTTTAGGAGTCCATTTTGAATTCTCGAAACTAGGTCAAGTATCTCCACATGTCTACTTTCCAATGAACCATCAAACTCGAGAAAATACCAATGGGAAGGCCTTCAAAAACTGAATTTTCCAACCTTACTCAGAAGCATCGCACTATGCAAAAGGGTCGCATTGTGGGTCGCACTGCACAGAAGGGTCGCATTGCTCCCAAAATGCAACAAAACCCTCATTTTTTCACAAATTTAATAATTGTTGGTTTTTCCTAGATTCACCATCCTAGTGAAGTGTTGGAATTCTTAGTGAAATCCAAATTGTCTAGGAATAAAACCCAACTCAATCTCTGTGGTTAGTGATATGTCTACATATGCAAATTTAGAGACTCTAGAACAAGGTAAGAAAACCCATGGCTAGGCAATAAAAAATGGATTCGAAAATAATGTTATTATGGGCAATGTATTCTAGAAATAGAATACAATCATTGCTAATTGCAATAGAATTAGTAAACCCTTGTTGGGAATTAAAGGCATCTAGGACTTAGTCCAAGGTGACTTGGAGAGGTTCCTCAACTTGTTAATGGAATGAGCCTTGTTGGGAACCAAATCCAAGATTCCAACACCATAATAAAAATCCTCTTCACTATATCCAATCTAAACTAATACTCATGGAATATAGCATCCATGGTTGTGCAATAATATGTGCATTTTTGTTATGGAATTTCACTTTGGAGCAAGACAAGAAGTTAATGTGGGGATTTTAGAATTTCCCTTTGATTGTTCAAAGGAATGCCTAAATGGTATGTTGGGTCATGGAATGCATTCATTGTTGGTTATTACTAGATTCATTATTCCCATGAAGCCTTGACATTCTTAAATTGGAATTCAATCATTGGGTCCATGTAACATCTTGACATTATTCAAAGAAATGCAAGTCTTGGGCAGAAAACCTGACGTAATCATGTTGGCCAATGTTCTACCTACATTTGTAGATTTATTGGCTCTAGAATAAGGTAAGTAGGTTGATGCAATTCAATCATTGCTAGTTATTCCCATGCCAGAAATCCCCATGAAGCTTTGATATTCTTCAATGAAATGCAAGTTGTCCTAGGCATAAACCCAACTTAATTGTCACTAGTGTTCTACCTACTTGTGTAAATTTATTGTGTCTAGAATAAGGTAAATTGATCCATGGTTATGCAATAACAATTGGATTTAAATGTAATGTTTTTGTGGGTAGTGATCTTGTATAAATGCAATGCAATAATTAATAATTATTATAGAATTAGTAAACCATTATTAGGATTGATATGTAGTAAGCACTTAATCCATGTTGACTTGGTGAGGTTCCTCGACTCATCATTGACATGATTCATGCTAAGAACCAAATGTAAGATTTAACACCATAATCAAAACTCTTTCCACTATATATGATCTAAATTAATATTGATGGAATCTTACATCCGTGGTTATGCTATAACATTTGTATTTGGTTATGTAATTTGTCTTTGGAACAAGGTAAGAAGTCCATGTGGGGATTTTAGAATTGCCCACTAATTGTTCACAAGATGCCTAAATGGGATGTTGGGTCATGGATTGCAATCATTGCAAGTTATTCCGAGATTGGAAATCCCTGTTAAGACTTAACATTCTTCAATTGAAATGGAATCATTGGGTCCCAAAGCCTTGACATTCTTCAACAAAATGCATGTCCTAGGCATAAAACCCAACTCAATCATCATGGTTAGTGTTCTATTGCATATTTATTGGCCTTGGAACCAAATAAGTCGATCCTTGGAATGAAATCATTATTGGTTATTCACAAAGTGACCATACCCATGAAGCCTTAACATTATTCAACAAAATGTAATTTTTCATGGGCATAAAACCCAACTCAAACATTGTGGTCAATATTTTGTCTACATGTGCATATTTATTGGCTCTAGACCAAGGTAAGTAGATATATGGTTATGCAATGTAGATTGGATTTGCATGTAATATTATTGTGGGCAATTGTAATGTAGAAATGTAATTCAATCATTGTCGGTTGGGATAGAATTAATAAACACTTGTTAAAAATGAAATGTGGAAAATACTTAGTGAGTAACTTGGTGAGGGTTCCTAGACTTGTCAATGACATGAACCTTTCTATAAACCAAATACAAGGTTCCAACACGAGAATAAAAATTGTTATACTATATATTATCTAAATTGATAGTCATGGAATCTTACATCCATGGTTAAGAAATATGAAGTGCATTTATTATGGAATTTGGCTCTAGAAAAAAGTAAGAAGTGCATGTGGGGGTTTAGAATCTCCCACTAATTGTTCAAAATAATACCTAAACAAGATGTTGTGGTAATAATTATTGGTTATTCACTTATTTTCCATCGCCGTGAAGCCTTATCATTCTTTGATTGGAATGCAATCATTAGGTGATAGATCCCCATGAAGCCTTGATATTCTTAAACAAAACACAAGTCCTAGGCATAAAATCCAACTCAATCACCATGGTTGGTGTTCTATCTACATGTGCATATTTATTAGCTCTGGAAAAAGGTAAGTATATCCATGGAATGAAAACATTGTTGGTTATTCCTAGACTCACCATTCCCCTGAAATCACAACATTCTTCAATGAAATGTAGGTTATTCTAGGAATAAAACCTAACTCAATCGTCATGGTTAGTTTGATGCCCACATTTCTGGATTAATTAGCTCTAGAAAAAGGTAATTAGATACATGGTTATCCAATAAAAATAGGATTTTAATTTAATGTTGTTGTCAACAATGGTCTTATAGAAATGTAAAGCAATTATTGTTGGTTCAGATACATTAGTAAACCATTGTTTGGAATTAAATGTAGCAAGCACTTACTTCATGGTGACTTAGTGAGGCTCCTCAACTTGTCAATGACATGAGCCTTGCTAAGAACCAGATAAAAGATTCCAACACCATAATCAAACATAATGCATGCAACATCTTGCATCCATGGTTATTCCCTTTACATACAACAAAATAAATGTATGACTCTAGAATAGAGGAGATTCAAGGTGACATCTAACTTCTAATTGTCAAGCAGAATGAGCATTTAGAGAAAACATGGATAAGCATTAATGCATAATGTTATGAATTCTATCAAAGGTTATCCTTTTGAAAAGTGAATAATGTTTTGAATGTTATCAATGAAGATCCTTCAGAGCCATGGTTATGGAATAAAAAATGGATTTGAATGTAATGTTGTCATGGGAAATGGTCTTGTATAAATGGATTTGACAATTTTTTTTAAATACCTACATGTCGTCACTATTGCAACATCTTGGAGCATCGCTCCCATAGAAAAAACGTCGGAGATGATCATCTTACCATCGGTTGAGAGACATTCCCCTACATCAATCTTATGACAACTGGAGACATCGCTCCCATAGAAAACACGTCGGAGATGATCCTCTTACCATCAGTGGAGAGATGTTACCCTACATCGGTCTTACGACGTCTGGTAACGTCGATCCCATAGAAAACATGTCAGATATGAATAACTTACCATCAGTGGAGAGACATTACCCTACACCGGTATTACGATGTATGGTAATGTCACTCCCATAGAACACATGTAGTGGAGACCGATGAAATGGGATGTCTAAATTCTGATGTCTATGACATCATTGTAGCGACGTCTACATGGGGTTTGGACAGTCAAATCCGAGATGACACATGTCCTCATGAAACATCGCAATAGAGACGATAGTTATGGCGTAGGAAAAGTGATGTCATGTGAAATGACATTTGAGGGGGTTCATTGTTTGTCATTCTCCCGACAATATAAAGTGGCAATTGTGTCAAACGCGCCATCAGAATTTGACCCAAATGTACTAGTGGTTGATGTATCAGTGATAGTGACAGGTTGGTATACATTTATATTTTACGGTGGTAGGATGGGGCAAGAAAAGGGGGTTGTAGCCTCCTTTTGATTGGTTTTGAAGATTCCTTCAAGTTGGAGAGTTGGAGATTCCTTCATGTTGGAGCTTGAAAATCAAGGGGTTGAAGCCTTGTTGACCAAAATAGTTATTGACCAAAATTTGGTCATATATATGTTCCTCCTCTTGGATTAATAAAACAATGATATCAAAACAAGACAATTTTTAAAATCTTATAAGTTCATTTCATAGCCTCAGTCTCAACTTTTCCATGTATTTCACGGAATCAGAATCTGAGGTTTTATGACCAAGATATGCATAATTTTGTCCAAAATTCCAATAGAAATATTGCAAGACGAAATATGAAGAATTTTTCTAAGTGTCATGTTCTCCTCCCCTCTCCCATCTTCTCCTTTCCATACTTATTATCATTTTCAAACTATTCACCTCTCCTCTCTTCTTTTATACTCTACACTTATAATTTTCTCAACATCTCTCTCTCTATACTTCATTTCACTTCACCGTTAGCCACATTTTCCATACTTAAATTATACTCATGTCTCATCGAGTTCATTGGTTGGCGGACTCATCTCCTCACTTCCCTCACATTCCCATCACCCGTGAACCCGCCATGCTCCTAAATATTCTTCCTACACTTTACCCTCTCCCCCTACATCACCCTACGTCACCCCCTCACCTCTGCTCCCATCCTTTCTCCCTTTACCCTCCTTCTCACTTAACAATGAACACTTATAATATTTTGCAGTTTTGTTGGGTTCATGGGTTGGTGGACTCGCAGACTCATTCACCTCACCCTATCACCTCTGTGAAATCACAATTATTTTCTCCTTATTCCTCTTTTCCCACCTCCACTTAACCATTTATTATAACTTTCATACACTTACCCTGAACCAATAAGAGAATTACACATGGCAGCGTGAAATTAAGACATATGGAAACTAATAAATGGAGACATGTGGCAACATACAAAGAGAGACAAATGACAGATTCTTAATGGTATATTTTTTTTCTACATAGTGATAACATTTGGTGACATATTATTAGATGAATCATCATGGTGATTGGGCGTGAGGTGGACAATGATGGGGTTCCAAAATTTTTATTTTATTCAACAATTTTCTAAGGGTCGAATCCTCCAAGCTTTGTAATCTTCCTTTTATGTTTCTTACTAAATGTACATGACACTTAGGAATATATATTATTAAAACTTATATAATCCAATGCATGTGCGATAACTAATATGAAGAAAATGGCAAATGTTATGAAGAATCATGAAATTCATCCAAGGGTTGTGATTTACCCAAGACAATCGATCGACGGTGGCTGAGTCACGATTTTACAGAGGCCATAACTTAATCTTCGGGTGTCAAAATCACAAAAAATGTATACCATTGGAAATTTATTTCGATGAAGAAGATGATGGTATAGGTTTCAAGGGTTGAAAGTTGCCAACTTTTTCCATAAATTAAAATATCAGTGAACTTCATTTTTAATGAGCCTACATGACAACTCAACTTCACGAGCTCATATCTTGAGATCCAAGAGACGGATTTGGGAAAAATGTATATCATTGGAAAGATAATATGATGAAGATAAAATAAGAAGTAGTTTCCATGGATAAACATTTGATTTTAACTTTCATAAAATTAAAACACAATCCCCCTCTTTTAAAGGGAAATTAATTAAATTATGAAAATAAAAGTTTATTTTAAAAACTTTTATTCAAAAAGAAAAGGGACCCATTTTCAATATACATATAGTAATGATGTGAATTCAATAATGAGGAATAAATGAGGCATTAATTAAAAAGAATGTTTCAAGAAGAAACTTGTACGAGAATTTCTATAAGGGAGAAACCCTAACTACTCAATTAGCTAGAGAATCTCATCTTAAAAAGAGAAGAGATGCTTCATCAAAGGTTGGAAGAATCATAATTGTCAGAGGGGCAGGGCAGAAGATCAGAGGAAGCAGAAGGTACAACCATGAATGAACAGTCAAGCTTATGATCAAAGGAAATAAATATCCATCTTCTCCACTCTTTCTCTTCTTCTACACCATTTCTCATAGCTTTATGCATGAATCTCTGAGTTAGGTACAAGGCTAAGTTCTTGAGTGTTCTTCTTGTATTATTCTACAAACTTTTCTTGTATGATCATGGAGTATTTACAACCATATACATGACTGCCAAATATTTTGTAATGAAGAACATTTTTGATGAATAAACTCCACAAAGAATTGCTTTGGGGTTGATCTTGATTATATCTTGTAACTTTGAGTTTTAAGTATGAGATATTTGAGGTTGACCTATCAAATTATTTATTTGATATTGATAGTAGTACTTTGTTGAAATTCTTGAGATGATCAAATCATTCTCTCCTATTTCTTGTGAAGAATATATTGATGTATTTATATATGATTAAGAAGGTTGTGTATGTGATGTTGATCACAATGAAGTTCTGACGTTGAATCCCTCCTTCAAGCTTTGTTATTGTTAAGAGAATTTTTAATGCACATAAAGATTGTATTCAGGTTATTAAAGAACCAATTTATCAAATAAATTCAAGAAATAAAGATCTAGGGTTTGTTGTCTAGCACTCTCTTAATCCAAGATATTCAAGATATATCTTTTAGCCAAAGAGGAGTACCACCTCCTTAAAAACATAGGGCAATTTATATCCTCATGAGGTTATCGTTTCAGTCTTGACGGACTCAAACGTCAACATTTTTGGTGACCATACTAGGGATATTTATTTTCAAGATATTTGAGGCCTTGCTCTAGATTTGATTGAGAAACCAAATTCTCCACAACTCACGGTTTCAAAAAGGAAATTGTTGCTTATTCTATATGAAATTGATTTATTGAAAGATGTTGCATCTTTTGTATAATTTTAAAAAGACTCAAGAATCACCGAAGATTCAGGAGAAGGAAATTCCTTGCAATTTCATTGGAAAGACTAAAAAAATTGACTCCCATGAAGAACTTCATTCATTCATGATGCACCTTTACCTTCTTCATAAAGAACATCAATGATTTTACAAGAATCATCAGAAGGAACAACTTCCCAAAGAAGAAGAAGGCTACATAGAGGCCCTTTAAATCTATCAGAAGAAAATTTTCAGATGCCTAATATTTCTATGGAAAAAATTTCTACATTATTTGGGAATACTTTGGAGGATGCAGAGCAACATTTATTTAGATTCCAATGTGCCTGTGAAATTTTCAATCTCACTAAAGATAATGTTATATGAAAATTATTTTAACAAACTCTCTATGGGAATGATCTTGAATGGTTCCATTCATTGTTGCTCGGTACCATTACCATTTGGGATATATTGGGAGATTTATTTGTTGAAAGGTTTTCCCACTCACCCTCTCCCATATGAACAAAATAAAATGAAAGTAACAATTTTGATTTGCAGGAAGAATATTTCACCCTCTCATACACTCCATATCAAGACCTTTTGAGTAGCAAGTTCGGTAATGAAATTAAGAAGCCTACACCAAAGGCACAAGAAGATTTCAACCTTGTAACATATGATAAACATACTAAAGAGAATTGGCAGCAAGAAGAATTGATGGAAGAAATGAATCTTGAGAAGAATGATGAGAAAGATTTTCTTTACAATAAAGAAGAGTATTTTCAAGACATTGTTGATAAATCAAGAACCTTGGAAGTGGTTGGAGATAAGGAAAAATATGAATGTATTATTATGTTGAAAACTCCTCAGCCAATCAAAGACAATAATACTCTTGAGAAGCCAAGAATTGATTTTATTGAATCATGGTTCCAATGCATTGTTGGTCAAGAAATGCAATCAAATCCTCAGTACACATGGTCCATTTTTTTTCAATACACATTGAGAGTGCCCCTGACTCATTGGTACAAGTCCCAACATTTCTCAAAGTTTTGGAGTTCATTCCAAAGATCAAGTTAATGCTTGAATGGATCCATTGGAAGTTTACCTACACCTAAATATGCCCCTTGTCCTTCAAGTAAGATAGGGTAGGTAAATAGTGTATATTGTTTGTACATAGTTTATTTCTTCAGTCAAAGTTTTGTGCAATAAATAAGTTGCTAAGAGGATGACGATATTTGAAGTTAACTCCATGAAATAAGAAAAATTACAAGAATATACTCCATATCCCAATGGAGAAGGTGTTTGGTCTTGAGATTTTGGTGTTCTCAGCAACCCAAGGGGTTCACTATCCCGCAGTTGGAGCCAGTTGTTGACCAAAATTTTGTCACCTATGTGTTCCTGGACTTGAATTAATAAAAAATTGATATCAAAAGAAGACAATTTTTGAACTCTTATAATCTCGTTATGTAGCCATCAGTCTCATCTTTTCCATGTATTTCAAGAAATTAGAATCTTATTTTCTATGACCAAGATATGCATATTTTTTTCCAAAAGTCCAACAAAAATATTACAAGAAGAAATATGAAGATTTTTTCTAAGTGTCATGTTCTCCTCCCTCTCCCCTCTTCTCCTTTCCATACTTTGTATCATTTTCAAACTCTTCATATCTCCTCTCTTATTTCATACTCTACACTTAGAATTTTCTCAACATCTCTCTCTCTATACTTCATTTCACTTCACCCTTATCCACATTTTCCATACTTAAATTATATTTATGTCTCATCGGGTTCATGTGTTGGCGGACTCATCTCCTCACTTCCCTCACATTCCCATCACCTGTGAACCCTCAATGCTCCTAATTCCACTTCCTACACTTTATCCTCTCCCCTACATCACCCTACGTCACCCCCTCACCTCTGCTCCCTTCATTTATCCCTTTACCCTCATCACTCAACACTAAACACTTAGAATATTTTACAGTTTTGTCGAGTTCATGGGTTGGCGGACTCACAAACTCATTCACCTTACCCTCTCACCTCCATGAACCTGCCATGATTTTCTCCTTATTCCTCCTTTATTGTTCACCTCCTCCTTCTCTTAACCATTTATCCTAACTTTCATATGTTTACTTTGAACCAATAAGAGCATTACACATGCCAACATGAAATTAAGACATATGGAAACTAATAAATGGAGACACGTGGTAGCATACAAAGAGAGACAAATGACAGATTCTTATTGGAAAATTGTTGGCCTATAGAGTGATGACATGTGGAGACATCTTATTCTATGACTAATCATGGTGACTAGGCATGATGTGGATGACGACAGGGTTCCAAAATTATTATTATATTCAAAAAATTTATAAGGGTCGAATTCTCCAAGCTCTGTAATCTTCCTTTTATGTTTCTTACTAAGTGTACATGGAACTTAGTACTATATATTATTAAAAATTATATAATACCATGCATGTGGGATAACTAATATGAATATAAGATTCAAAATGTTTATGAAGGATATGATAAAGGAAAGGGAGCTAAACTCCAAAACTTCAGATCTAAGTTCAAACAATTGAAGATGAAGGAAGATGAAGACATTGCAACCTACTTCCTATGACTTGATGAAATAGTAAACATTGTTAAAGGTTTGGGAGAATAAATGAAGGAACCAATCACCTTTCAGAAGGTACTAAGGTGTCTTCCGATGAGACTTGATCAGGAGATTTTATCCTTAGAAAAAAGAGTGGACCTGGCTACATTAACCAAGGATGAGCTACATGGAATACTCACAGCCTATGAGATGAGGATAGAGAAATATAATCCAGTCATGAAGGAAGAAACATTTAATTCATCTAAGAAGGGAAAGAAGAAGAACAAGAAAAATCCAAAGTCAGATTATAGTTGTATCGATGATTCATAAGAAGATGAAGAAATGAAAAACTTTGTTAGAAAGTTCAAAAGAGGAACCGACAAATACAAATGTGTTCTTCCATTAAAATGTTTTCTTGTGGTGATATTGGTCATTTTTCTTCTAAATGTCCTCATAAGAATAAGGAAAGTGATGAAAGAAGACCCTAAAAAGAAAAATAAAAATCAAAAGGGTATAAGAAACACAAATAAATTCTTCAAGAAAAGTCTCTGCACCAAGGAAGATAGTTCCTCATTATATGAGGATGAAGACAATGACAATGATACAAAAATAGTACTATTCATGGCAGTAGAAAATTCCGAAGAAGAAGGAGAAGTTGATCTCAAAGAAGAATTGATCAATTCCTTAGAAGATCTAATGATTGAAAGAAATAAAATCAAGTCACTCAAGGAAGAACTAAAAAGGAAACAAGGATCTCAGAATTCCAACTCCAAAGAAGTTGAGTAGATGATCACGAAGTTAAATATTCAGGTAGAAGAAGACAAAATAATTAAAGAATCTCTTAATGGTCAGTCAGGTTAAAATGAAAAGATGATTGAAGGCTTGGAAGAAGAAATAGTCACGCTAAGAAAATATCTACAGAAGAAAGACATGCAACAGAACAACCTCAAAATATTGGATGAGATCATCAACAACCAAATATCATACTATGACAAGTCTGAGTTAGGATACAACCAAATGCAAACAGAGAAAGGATTAAGCTCCAAGACAACAAAACAAGAAGAAAAAACAAGAAGCTTTGCAGGAGTAGTTAGAGGCTCCCTTAAGAAGGAAGAAGACAAAAATATCCAAGAAGATGATTAGAAAAATACTCCACCACCTAGAAGAATCAGAAATAAAAATCAGCAGCAACTAGCTATATAAAGACCTCAATAAGAAGAAGGATTCATAAGAGAAACAACCTTCAAAATGTTCTCCACCCCCAGGTATCAAACTATTTTTCTTTGTTTATGTTATTCATGTAATAATTTTGGACACAAAGATGTGAATTGTAGAGACAATACCAAGAACAGAAGCAACTATGAAGTCTACACAAGAAATGGTTATCCAAGAAGGCCTCATGAAGCATAGAGAAAAAGATACAACAAATTTGAATCCTTGAGTGATGAAGTAGAATGATACAAATGCAACAATTTTGGTCATATGGCCAAACATTACAGATTAATTATTTCTCCAAGGGAACCAAAGCATAATAAGCAGGAACCACAAAGGATATGGATAAGGAAGCATGATCAATTCAACACTGAAGAATGGATGCTTGCTCTACAAGCTCAACACAAAAGATGTGGATGGTATGTTGACAATGGTTGCTCAAAGCATATGACAAGTGATAAGGACAAGTTTCTAACATTGAGCAAGGAAAGAGATGGATCAGTTTCATTTGGGAATGACAACTCAGCCAAAATTATAGGAAGAGGCACAATCTGTTGGATTACTGAGAGGGGGGGATGAATCAATAATAGAGTAATTCAATCCTTTTTAACCACAAATTCAAGGGTTATATCAATGTAGAATTATCATACAATAGTTGCAGAGTAAATAAACAATGAACAAATGAGCAATCATACACATACATAGTACACCAGTGTTTTTACGTGGAAACCCAAAGCGAGAGAAAACCACATAATGTTTTTTCTTATATGTCTTTAATAATTACATTCATTGGAAGAACCAACTTCCTTTGTTTTCTAGCTACAACTGGAAGGAGGCTCCAACCCCCTAGTTTCTCAGGCTACAACCTAAAGGAAGCTCCAACTCCCCAATTCTATGGATACAACCAGAAAGAGGCTACAACCCCTTATGTTCTCGAGCTACAACTAGAGTTGGATACAACCACATGTCCTTGCCCCGTCCAACCACCCTGACGTAGAATTAGAATGATGGAACCACAGTCACACTATCACTGTGAGATATATTGTCGTAAACATGTACCAATCAACCTGCACCAAACAACCTGTACCAGTAACCTAAACCATGCATCAACCTGTACCTCAACCTATAATCAACATGTACCATAAACAAGTGCATCAACCATGCACCAACCTGTACCAAACAACATGTAATCAACATGTACCATGATAAACAAGTGTATAAACCATGCACCAACCTGTACCTCAACCTGTACCATGAACAAGTGCATCAACCATGCACCAAGAATAACACAACAACTCAAAATCATCACCAAGATCAATATGTTGTTCTAATAATATACCAAGACAAGTATGCTACATTATCCATAAACCATGTGTCAACAATTGTACTAACAAGTTCCTCCAACCATGTACCAAGTATGTACCAATAATGTATAAAATACACATAAAATATGACTCATCAAGATGTACCAACATCATCAACTATACACCTCATGTATGTGCCAACTCATCAACTACTTGTCTCAACCATGTACCCAACATGTACCTCAACCAAAATTCCTCATCAATTTCATCATCCAAATCTGATTTGTAAATTTGTAATAGACCTGGTGTATATGATCACATACCTACAAACCTTCCTTAACTTTAACAACAAGAGACTAGCATTTTCATCAAACTTTACTTTAGTCTCACATAACTAATTTTGGATTAGTCAAAAACCCTAGCTTGCAATAATCATAACTATGTACCCATAATGAATAAAGATCTCAAAATGATACACAATTTTCTTCAGTGTCGTTTATGAAATTCCTCCAGATTTCACTACTTGGAACCTCTCAAAAAATGAGTTACAGAAAAAATGGCATACCTTGTTGAATTCTGGCTTATTCTAGAGAGTGAACTTGTAGAGCGTGCCCCACATAGAATATTTGTTGCATGGATCTGAAAATGGTACAAACAATACTACAGACTATAATATAACCAATACATTTGGTCTTACTGGATTTGGATATGTTATGAAGAAGTTATGACATTTTTACCCCAAACACCTGTTTTAGACTAGTTTCAAGACTAGCCACAAACCCTATTTTCCACGGCATGTAACTCCAAAAATACAATGACCCAAAAGTTAAAATTTGTATCAAATATACTTGGATATGTTTCCTCAATGATCTCCCAATTTCACAGTCTGAATCATTCTAGAAAAAAAAAATATTGCGAAAATGGTGAGATGACTTGTGAATAACATACCTTAGAAAGCATCATCAAAAGAATTTATCCTCCCTTGAATTTTGGTCTTATTTACTTTACCTTCCCTTTGAAATTTGACTTAGATATCCTTTGGTTACCTCAGTCACTTATAGATATTCAATATTCTCAAGTGTGATTAAAATGAGAAAGCATTTCCTCTTATTCATACTTTCATGTAGCTTCCTCAAGGGGTTGCCTTTTAACCATCTTAATCCATTTTCCTTATTTTAGGGTTAACCCACTTCTAATTTCTCCATTAACTTTATTATTTAAACAATTTATTTTGTATTCACTTTGAATTATAGTACACTCATCACTTCACTTTATTATTTACCAAACCACTTTGACTACTTTGACTTTTTGGGGCTTCTAGATGACTCGTGAGGGTTCTCCAACTTCACATGGCCATAACTCTCTAACTGTGAGGAGTTATGTGACATTCCACATACCAATGGAAATGGCATGACATGTAATATCTATATAGAATATTATTTTCTACAAATATATAAAAACACATACCATTATCCATCAAACAAACTTGGGTACATTACCCAAACCTGGGTTCTCCAACTTCTAATAGCCATAAATCTCTAACCGTAAGGAGTTATGTGACATTCCACATACCACTGGAAATGGAATGACATGTACTATCCATATAGAATAGTATTACCTTAAAACATATTAAAACTCATACAATTATACATGAAACAACCTTGGTTCCATTATCCAAACCTTTGTGCTACCGGAATTCGCTTCCGGAATTTCTCCAAGGGTTGACATCAATCACTAAGGGTTGAAATCAATCTAAAATATCACTCTCCAATTGTTGACATCAATTAAAACCAAATGTCCATCAACCTAATCCAATTGTCTGACACAATCAATCTTGGAAGCAAGGATGCAAGGGAAGAAAATGTTCTACTAGTCGAAGACATGAAGCACAATATACTAAGTGTAAGTCAAATGTGTGACCAAGGACACAGACTTTTGTTTGACTCAAAAAAATGAGAGATAAGAAAAGAGAGATCAAGAAAGTTGGTGGCTACAGATGTAAGAAATCCAAGCAAGATATGTGTATTAAATGAAATTGGAAAAGAAAAATGCTTCTTAGGAAAGAAAGATGAAATTTGGCTCTGGCACAAAAGAATGGGTCACATAAATTTTGATAATATTGTCAAAATCAGCAAAAAGGAAGCATTAAGAGAAATTCCCCAGATCTTGAAGCCAACAAATTCTCTATGCAAGAATTTCCTACAGGGAAAACAAACCAGGACCAAGTTCAAATTAAAGGAGTACTCCACGACAAAATCGTTATAGATTGTACATATTGTTCTTGTTGGACCTAAAAGAACAAAGAGATTGAATGGTGAACAATACTTTGTGCTATTGTTTGATGACTACACAAGAATGATTGTATTTTTCTTTCTCAAGAAGAATCCATAGGCATTCGAACACTTTAAGATATACAAAGAGTCTGTTGAAACTAAGATAGAGTCAAAAATCAAGTGTTTGAGATCAGACAATGGAGGAGAATTTACATCAAAGGAATTCATGGGATTCTATATTGAAAATGGAATAAAGAGACAATTATCAGCAACCAAGACACCTCAGCAAAATGGAGTTGTCAAAAGGAAGAACAAAACAATACAGGAGATGGCCAAAACCATGTTGAAAGATTCCAAGTTGAGGGACACATTTTGGGTACATGTAGTGCATACAACAATTCACATCCAAAATAGAGGAATTCTCATAAATAATAGTGATAAGACTACCTACGAGCTATGGAAAGGAATACCAACAACTGTGAAGCATTTCAGAGTGTTCATAAACAAATGTTATAACAAAAGAGAAGATGGCAGGATTGGAAAATTTGACTCTCTAGTTGATAAAGGTGTACTGGTTGGATACTCAAGCAAAAGTAAAGAATACAAATGATTTAATATAAGACTCAAAAGGATAGTGGAAATCATAAATGTGACGATCCTTAAGATAGGTGGACGGAATATCAAGGAAGAAAGAAGAGACCCAGTGGAATAGGATCAGAAGAAGACTTAAAAGAAGAATAAGAAAAAGAGGAAGAAGAAGAAGAAGAGCAGCCATAAGTAGAGCAAGTAGAATATGCACAACAAGATCTTCAAGTACCTCCAAAGACACCTAGAAGATGATTGAAGAAAAATCATTCATTGGAACATATTATTGGGAATAAAGATGTAGGAGTTAAAACCCAAAGAAGAATGTGTTCACCAGAACAACAACACCTAGCACTGTTATCCACATTTGAGCAAAGCAATTTTGAAGAATCCAACAAACATGAACACTGGATCAAGGTAATGGATAAAGAATTGGATCATATAGAGAAGAATGACACGTGGAATTGGTTCCAAGACCGAAGAACAAGAATGTGATTGGTACAAAATGGGTCTTTAAAAACAAAATGAATGAGAATGGATAGGTTACCAGGAATAAGGCACGATTAGTATGCAAATGATACACTCAATTTGAAGGTATATATTTTGAAGAGACCTTTCCCCAGTTTCCGAGATGGAATTATTCATATTTATATTAACCTATGCATGCTTCAAGAGAATCAAGGTATATCAAATGGATGTAAAGTCAACATTTCTGAATGGAGAGTTAGAAGAAGAAGTCTACATCAAACAACCTGAAGGGTTTATGTTATCTAAAAGGGACGATTATGTTTGCAAGTTAAAGAAAGCATTATATGGACTCAAGAATACTCCTAGAGAATGGTATTCAAGATTGAATAGGTATATACAACAACAAGGATTTAGGAAGGGCAATGCAGACAACAATCTCTACATAAAATTGGATTGCAATAATATATTGATCATTAATGTTTATGTATGATCCAAAATCGGATCCAGGAGCCTGACAGGGCTCAAAAAGGCTCAAAAATGAAAGTGCTCAAAATCCAATGAAACTAGCGCCATTGCGTTTGTCTCATCTTCCTGATTCTGTCCATATATTTACTTCGTCAAACGGGCTTCGTATGCGAAAGATATCGCATTTTGTTCGAAAACCCAAATAGGCAAAAAAAAAATGGGTGATTATATAGTCCGTATAGTTCCACGTGGCAGACTGACTGTACAAGTCGTACGGCCATACAGCTAATGTGGCATCTCATGGAGAAGACACGTGACAGGTGACAGGGTGTACGCCAGGTGATTTGGACCAGTCCGAGCGTGACACGTGTCACCACTGTAAGGGTGACACGTGGCATGGGATGATGTCAGCAGGTTGACTGGGCAGATACGGTAATGATTGGGAGACAGGTGGTAAGGTATGTGGTAGACATGTGGACCATCCGGTTCTCAACAAGTGGCATCATTTTTGGCTAATGGGAAGGTGCCACATGGCCCAGTCATGGGCTGCCACGTGGCACCCTTTGGTTGGCTCATTGGGTTATCCAAAATATGGGGTCTCCACCGGAATCGAACCCCCGACCTCCTCCAAGCTACGGACTGGCAGGACCAGGCTTACCACCCGACCTGCTAGTGTTTCTTATTAACTATATGGTGAAATTTTTATTTGAGTTAAAGTCAAAGATCAATCGGAGGCAGAAACGACTGGGGCTTAGCCCCAGCCCATGGTTTCAGCCCGGGTTACGACCCTTTCTACACATAAAAACGACCACGGGGAATAGAATGTATGTGGATAGGGCCTAGCCCTTAGACTTCGGTGCCACCATGTAACCACCAGTGCAAAGTGGGGGGCCTATCCCTCAGGGCTCGGGTTGTTAGCCCTCGTCCTTATCCACGCGCTACAGAACCAGGAGCCAGCCCGGATAGGTGGGCTAGCACACCACGGGGACAACGCCTGGCCACATGGAGGTGCCCAAGTGACCAGGGGTGTGCACTTTTGGGGACTACACCCAAATTAAACAAATTTTGGTTTTTAAACTATATAGTTTTGATTTTTATGCCTGTATTAATGGATTTTATCCATTTTTGGGAGATATTGGGCATTTTTGGAGGCCAGATTTTGGGAGGAAGTTGGGGATGGATAACCAACTTCAGATCTATATAAACTAGGCCTGTTTGAGGCCATGAAGTATAATCAGAGCAGAGTTATGTTGAAGGGAAGCCAAGCCAAAGCCATTTTTATGCAAGGAAGCTATTGAGGAGCAGTCGCTTGCGGGCCATTTCTGGGAGCTCCGGTCATCCGTTTTGCATGTCGTTTCTTTTGCTGGGTTCTAGAGATCTGGAAGAACATGACCATATCAGTCTTGTAGCTAATTGGCACTACTGTGATGTACTTTTGAGCTTCTGAACAGAAATAAAGAAGCCTCCCCCACAGAGACAAAGGCCCGAAGACATAGGCAACGTTGTGTCAAAATCCATTATCAATTCTCTTGCTATGGTTTGTTGTTTATTACTTCATTTAAGATCTGCATATGTGTATATGGCTGTCATAATTCCTCTCTTTTACTCATTCTTTCATTAAGCTTCTTAAAAGGGTTAATTAACACATGCAAATTAAAAACTCAACCATAGTCATTAAAAGATCTTTACAGATCAATGTATATGACATCATCTTTGGAAGTGATGATGACAGGATGAGTCAGAAGGTTTCCAAAGACATGCAGAACGAGTTTGAGATGTCCCTTCTTGGTGAGTTGACCATCTTTTTGGGACTAAAATATGTCAGTATGACAAAGGTATCTTCATCTATCAGACCAAGTATATCAAAGAAATTATAAAGAAGTTTGGAATGGAATATTTCAAACCAATAAGTACTCCTATGCATACTAGTTGGAAGTTAAGTAATGGTGACGATACTAGGGAAGCAGACCAAATACTATATAGATCGATGATTGGTAGCTTACTCTATGTGATAGTGTCTACACTAGATGTGATGTAGAAAGTTAGACAGGTTGCAAGGTTTCAAGCAGCACTAAAGGAATCATATATTATGGTAGAAGATGATATTCAGATATCTCAAAGGTACATAAGAGTTTGAATTATGGTATCCAAAAGGGAAAGATCTATCGCTCGTTGCCTACACAGATGCAGGTTGAGCATGATGCATTGATGATAAAATAAGTACAAGTGGAGCAAATTTCTACTTAGGTGAGTTCCTGGTATCATGGTTGAGAAAGAAACAATCATAAATATCTTTGTCTGCAACAAAATCATAATACATTACAACAAAAACATGTTGTACTCAGGTTCTATGGATGAAACAAAATTTGAAGGATATATAGGTTGAATATGATGATTCCATTCTGATGTTTTGCGATAACACCAACGCCATAAGTATCTCAAAAAATCCATTGATGCACTCCAAGAAGAAACACATTCTGATCTGTTAGAAAAACACAATCGTGGAGCAATAAAATAAAATAAATGTGGAAATAAAACACAAAATATACACAATACAATAGAGACACAGATATAGGTGGTTCACCCAGTGTGGGCTACGTCCACCAGAGAAATTTCCAGGTCCTTCCTTTTTATTATACAACAAAAATGAAGGGATATAACCTATAACTCAACCACTATAACTTCCTCTTCTTTCTCTCATAGTATCCTCTCTCAGAAAAAAAATATTCGCACACATACACATCTGCAATACAATTCCCTCATAAAAGAGGATTTCCTTATAGGGAGAAAAACCCTAAAATAACTTCTACCATCATATATGTGACCTTATAATGAATGGTCCATCATATTTGTTTAGATTGTTAGGTTTTTTTTCAATTTAGGGAAGCCATCGAAATTGAAAAACAACCTAACAATCTAAACAGAGATGATGGGTGGAAAATTAGTCAAAATTGGATCCCAACACTAAACCACAAGGACTGATTCTAGAAATTAATTAATAAATAATATATCTTTTATGTTTTATATTTTTATATTTCATATTTTAATAAGTCGGCTCTTCATAAAAACTTTTCATGTATTTATACACTTCTTTTATCATTTTTCCTTCATATCTCAAAAAAATTTTCCTGATGATGGACCACATTGGTTTGGTCTGAAACGTCGAAAATAAAAAACCAATGCGTTGATTCTAAAAGAACTACCTCGAGATATCTATCCTCACTAGATTTGAACAGGAAGGCATAAAACCCTCTTCCACAAAAATAATAATTAAGTTTTCCTTTGATCATGATTTCCATCCAATTTTTTTGCATCCAAACATCTATTATCTAGGCAAGGGATAAATACTAGTAAACTTCCCAATGAATCCTCTTTCAGGTAGAACAAAGGCCATGTACCACCTAGAGGAGGTAGTGAGAAGATTAACTTCAAGAATTTACTCCATCTCTTTTATAGAATGAAATGGATGTGATTTCTGAATTGATTTCCCTATAAATGCAACAAGGGATTTAAAGGAAACAACATCATTAAGAGGAGGAGGATGGCCCCCTCCTAGATGAAAATCCATGGTCTTGATAAAAACAATAGCATCAATTAAGGTTTCTCAAACTTGTTACCTAATTTTTATTACTAACTTGTTATCTAATTTTATCACATCAACATACAATTACGTAAATTTATTTTTATATGAATGATGTTAATTTAATTTGTCGTTAATGATTTGTTTTTCATAATTTAATAAATATATACACTTTAACTCAACTTATATATCTATATATAGCTTGTGACAACTTGTATGGGGTTATATTATTTTATTAGTATTCTTATTCAAATAATATGAAAATAAAAATGTTATAAATGATTTAAAATAGACAACTTGTATGGGGTTATATTATTTTATTAGTATTCTTATTCAAATAATATGAAAATAAAAATGTTATAAATGATTTAAAATAGAAAATATCAATCTATATTTGATAATTAAATTTAATAATATGAAAATAAAAATATTATAAATGTTTTAAAATAGAGAATATCAATTAGTATTTGATAATTAAATTTAATGTGATGGTAAAATGAAACTTTCAATCAATTAAAAGTTACAATTAATTTTTAATTTTTTTTTAAGGTGATCAAACTTATCATGACTTAGTTGTAAATTAGTAATGAGGATAGTCATCATTAATTGCTATCCACAAATGTAAGACGACTCATAACCATTATTTAAGGAAAAGTACATTGGTTGAAATGACCTATTGATCGTCTATAATGGGATAGACTTCAACTTTTGCTAAATGAACTTTAATAGATTTAAGTCTTACTCTAGGACCAAAATACAATCTCATCCTAGACAATATCCATAAGAAAACCAATGTCTTATGTGGTCATCATTGATGCTACCTCCACTAGGGTCATCTACTCTCTAATAACATTTAGTCTTAACCCCATACACAAAACCAAATACTTTACCCCTGATTGCAATTTAACCTCTTACCCAAAAAAAAATCACTTGATTAAAAAATATATAGATATTTTTTATTAATAATTTTAATTTTAATTTATAACCTTTAATTCACATTAATATAATTTAAACCCATTTTAATATTAGAAAAAATTACTTAAACCTTTTATCACTTCTAAATAAAATAATATTTTTATCAATTCACTATAAAATAATTTCCAAAAATCTAAATACTTTTCATTAGATATATTTTAATTATCACAATTAATTTCAAATATTAAATAAAATTCCTTGTATCCAAAGCAATACATTATCATCCCAACAAACAAAAAAGTTCATCTCAACTTTTCTTAAAAATGTCCAAAGCAATACATTATCATCCCAAGAAACAAAAAAGGTCACCTCAACTTTTCTTAAAGTTCATCTCAACTTTTCTTAAAAATGTCCAAAGCAATACATTCTCATCCTAAGAAACAAAAAAGGTCACCTCAACTTTTCTTAAAGTTCATCTCAACTTTTCTTAAAAATGTCCAAAGCAATACATTCTCATCCCAATAAACAAAAAAGGTCATCTCAACTTTTCTTAAGAATGCTAGAAGCCATACATTCTCAACCCAATAAACAAAAAGGTCACTTCAACCCAAAGATAATTTTAAGGATGGAAATTTATTTTAAAATGTAGAAACATGAGTTAATCTTACTAGTCTTTAATATAACAAATGTAAAATGTTTAGCGATAATTTTGTAAAAATATTCAAATTTCTAAAGATTTTATATAGTTTTTATAAAATTTTGACTATTTTTATGGTAAAATAATTTTATTCTATGAAATTTGAACTAATCATTTTTATAAAAAATACAAATTAACGAATCTTTTTTTGAGAAAAACTATAAAAAATTATTCCATTGACAAAATTTAAGCCCTAAAATAATCTATACTTCAACATTTCTTAAAAATACTTTACCTTTCTTTAAAATGCCCAAAACAATACATTCTCATCCAACTAACAAAAAAAATTCTCTACTAACCATAACAAACTCATCCTAACAAACAAACAAAAAGTTCACCTACGGACCGTAACAAAAGAAATTGCCCAACGCAATACATTCCCTTCCGAACAAACAAAAAAGGGTCCAACTATGACGCATAACAAACGAAACTCGCGCTTTATTAAAGCTATATGCTATCGGAAAAAAAAACAGCTAGAATATACTTTCATTGACCATATAAGAATTTAGATGGTTGGGAATAAATCTTTTAATGAAATATTAAGCAATGTATAATCTTTTCACAAAGGTGTTGAATTTACATGGTTCGGAATTTAATTTTTAATGAAATATGAAGCAATGTATATTCTTTTTCATAAGGATGTTGCTCAATTTAAAAGGATATGTATTATTTTTATTAGTTATGAACTATATTTATTATTTTTATTAGTATTATTTTTATTAGTTATGAACTATATTTATTATTTTTATTAATTAGTTATGAAATTTGGAATGTATAATTTTTTGTTGTTTATTTTAGGAATTAAATTTTAAAATTTTATAATTATTAATTGCAAAGTGTATCATGAAATTAGTTATTTAAATGTTAAATATTTTAAGAAGAAAATTTCATCTAAGAGAAAGGGAAAATCTATTAAATTTAGAGACTAGAATTTGACATCAAAAGAAAATCTTATGAAGAAAGATGTTTGACCCAAGTCTAGTGCATCGATTAAGGTCCCAACCACCCCTACTATGACAAGGGATGGGTAATGACTTTTTTCATGCAAACCAAACCCAACCCAACCTTACTATGTTGATTATTTAAATACACAACCCTACAATAAGGTTGAATTGTTTGCATGAATCAAATGAATCTAATCCAAAATGGATAGTAACCTTATATTCAAGGGTGATCTTGATTGTGATATAGATTGAAAAGTAGTTTAACAGGAGTCTCCACTAGGGGTAGTCCCTTTGATTGAGTGGAAGGTTGTCTGAATGAAGAATGGGAACCAAGATGACCCTATAATTACTATAAAGTATATACACTACATATTCACATGCATACAACAATTATCAATAGTGAGGTTGAATTCATACCCTCACTAATCATCGATATGTCTAACTTCTCTAGTGCACTTGAACAGGTCAACCATTGCTTATTAGACCCCCGATTTGCATTCATATGGGTCACTGATCCAAACATTACTATTCTATTGTACATTTTGTTTATGATAACATGTAATTGTCATCCAAAGGGGTTGGATCCACTGGTGAGGAATGATGATTTTTTCACCAATGACCAAGGTTTAATTCTTGTGAGTTGAGCATTCAACCCCTGAGGTTGTTGTGGGGGTATTTAAGTTAATGGTTAAAAATTTAAGGCTTGCATTGCACTCCCCATGTACACATAAGTAAATGAAATACACCCTCTTGTTATTCTTAATACTGGACACTAACCATTATGACCACAATTTAAGGTCATAAAAGATGAAGCAAGAAGGGAAGATCAACACTCGATGGTGCAACTATGGTTTCTCCCTAGTTTCCTTGCTACCTAGTAACTTTGATCATGGCCAAAGAAGGACCATTATTGGGCCCTTCTCTTCCTTCCTTTTCAGTGGTAGCACGGTCTATGAAGGCTCATGTGACAACCCTCTCTCATGTTAGATTGGATGCAATAAACCATCAAAACTATTTTATAGAGGCCCTTACCTTAGTCGATTTGGTAGGCTTATCTCTAGTCTCAAATCTTACCTCTCAAAGTAAAATGTTGATGGATTAAGTTGTGGGCACCCCCTCCATTCCAATAAACTCGAAATCCCTTGAAAAAACTAAATTTTACCTTAGTCGTGGTTTGATCAACCTATCTATTACCAAGACTAGTGGATCATCAACAATGGATCTCCATCACTTAGAAACCCTTGATCTAAGAGGAATAATACACTACACCAAATGTTTCTTTATTGTAGAGTTTGACTCAAATTAAAATGGGGATCTTATCCTCAACTCAAGGCCTTGGTTCTAGAGACATGATGGCATGTCTATTAAGCCATGGTTCTCCATGTTTGATCCATTCTTAGATACTCATTCAACTGTTATGGTATGAGTAAAACTCCATATTATTCCCCTTCAATGTTGATCATATGAATCTTTAAGGGAAATAATAAAGGCCATTAGAAAATTACTTTTTTGAAGCATAGAAACTGAAAAGAGGAATAACACTACATATGCCCAAATCTGAGTGGATATGGATTTCTCTATTGGTATCTTAGAGGGAATATGGTTAGTCTCAAAAGACTATGTCTAGAACCAACTCCTATACTATGAATAGATACATTTTTGTTGTAAAATCTACTACAAAATAGGGCATGTAAAACAAATTTCTCTAAATTAAATAGAGTGGATGGTACCTACTACCTTGTTTGATAAGAGGAAGAAAAAACCCTACCTTGTAGAAAGGTGCAAAGGAACAACATCACCTAATAAGAAAAAAATATCCACAAAATGAATCCTTGGTAGAGAAAGAAGAGAAGGTTGGTGAGAAGGACACCTATGTGAAGAACACCTCTATGCCATTGAAGGAAGCCTTGATCCCATCAGATGAAATGGCAACCCAAAACCAACACTACCAATCTAAATGGGTGGTGAAATAGCAATAGTTAATATCCTTCAATAAAGACACTGCAAAAAATAAGCAAGCCCAGAAATGATGTTGCAATGATGAGGAAGAGGAAATAATGGATATCTGCATCCCCTAATAAAATAAGTAAATTTGGGATATGAGGAATTTATAGTATTGGAATTAAGATATATGGAACCCAATGAGGTCACCCCATGGGAGGCAAAGCAAATGTTGTTCCAACTCAAGCATTGGACACTCCATTCCAGAAAAACCTAGAGGAATGGATTCATGTAATCAATAAAAAAATCCAAAATGACCCCAAAGCTACTAGTGAATACATGGCCAAAGCTCGAAAGGGGAAGCCATTATTTTAAATGCATTTTTTTTATGTGTTATTGTGTAGTCAATTTGTCAAAATCAATTATATTCATCAATGTAAAAGGAAAATCTCTTATGGTAAGCATAAACTTCTGTATGTGTAGGTATGGTCACCATGTTTTCTTTAGTAATATAACATAGCCATTATTTTTAAAAAAGAATTCTCTATGTTTTTATTTACCAAAAAAAGTAGTGTTATGGATTTTGATAGTAACATATCCCCATTTTGTATCGTTTCTAGAGTTTAATAAAATAAACACTTATCGAGTTCTATTTTTGTCAATTTTATTGTATGAATCAATAATCAATTTGATTGGGTTATTGTTTTCACATCATTCATTAAGGTAGTGGTAAATTTTAGACTAGCATAGATAATCTTCAATCCAATTTATTTAACATTAAGAAGGATAAAAAAAATATTGAAGTAAACTTTGGGTGCTTAACAATTCTAAGGTTGAGATGGATTTATAATGATGATGGCAATGATGTCTTTAATATTTTTTAGACCAACTTGTAGGACCCTAGAAAAAAACTAAGAAATTAAAATCCTAAAATTATTTATTTAAATAGTTGTTTTGATGTGAGTTTAAATTCACAATAAAATCTCTCATATTAATTTGGTTGTCTAGATTTAGGATTTCATGAATCAAGTTGTAATTACAAATATCATTATAAGCACATACAATTCATTGTATAAAGGGAATCTTAAAAGGAAATGAGCTTCCTCTTCAATCCCCTCTAAGTTGCATAAATCATAAAGAATCCATCTACCAATTTCATTGCACAATGAATGTGACTTCTTAGTTTAGAAATCATCATTTTTTCATGAGGCTTGTAACATTAATAGGGTAGTAAGGATGGTGAATCTTGGGATTGATGGTGTCTTCATAATAAAATAGTTTTCTTTTGTTTTTGAAATTTGCATCACTTCATAGGAAATTAGACACTTTATTTTAAATTTTGAATTTTAGGCTTTCATTATGAAAGAAGATTATGTTGTCTTAGATGTCCAAACTTTTTAACCATTTATCAAAATCATTTTTTCAACCTCCTTTTAGACGAAGATGGGTTAGACTCGATTGTAGGGAAACAAGTGTTGCATGGTAGTGTAGTCCCTGCTGGGTTGAATTGGGGAGAAATGCAGATGGATGGGGGAAAAGTAGCGGGGGAAGATGGAAATTGCAGCGCAGATGTGGCAAGTAGCATGAAGGACAGGTGGTAACCATGCAAGAAATGACATGTGCCCTCGAGAGTCCAATTTATTTTGTGAAACTATATAATCCATCTTGCTATGTTCGAATCTACTTTGCATGTTTTATCTGTTCAATGTTTTTTTTACATTCAGCATAATTGAAGATAAAAATTTAGAAGCATATAAATATAAAAGGAGATTAAAAAATAGTGTTATTTGGAATATATCAAAAAATAAAAGTGTGTTACATATTCCTGGAAATTTAAATGTGTTTGTCATATAGACTATCATTGGGGCTTCCGTGGACCCAGTAGAAAAAGATATGCATGAGAAAAAGACAATTCAAATAAAATAGACACAATGTCTTGACATTCAACATAGTTGAAGATAAAAATTTAAGAGCACATAAATATAAAAGGAGACAAATAATAATAGTTTGTTACATATATCAAAAAATAATAATTTGTTACATATTCCTGGAAATTTAAATGCGTTTGTCATATAGACTAGGATTGGGGCTCTCGTGGACCATAAGAGAAATATGTACAAGAAATAAGATTGTGGAAAGAAGAAGTGGGCGACGATAGAGTGTAATACCTAAAAAGAAGAAATGGGAAGGTATCAGTCTTTGGCTACAGATTTCTATTCAAAAAAGGTGGAATAACTGAATTGATAAACAAAAGAGGATGTCATCAGTATAGACTTATAGCGATGGTACATATAAGTATTTTTTCTATTTGCTTGATGATGCCTTTTTCTGTTGCCTTTCGTCGGCGACCCACTTCAAGTCTGTTTCGACGAATTATTCAATGTAGCTTCTCAAGGGGGCGGTGTTGATGTCATTCCGAATTTTTATGCTGAAAAGTTAATTTTCTAATTCGTTTAGATCAATAGAAAGAATACGTAGAGCCTGATCAATGTATCGATTCTGTACCGAATAGCCGACAAGCTAGTTGTCCATGTGAACTTCACCATATTCAAGAATCCTGTAAAAAAATTCTAAAGACAACGCCTTAAAATTATCAACTTGTTTATCGAAAGCTTGCTTGGTTAACGCCAACGAGCTGACGATTAAGTTGGGCTCCTGGAACTCGTTGGTCCTTCCGGCTAAGTCTATTTTGGTCAGCTTTGTGAATAATGTTTCTTTCTTTGATATTGCTTCCTCACATGATTGGACAATGAGATACAGGTTATTCACCTTATATTTCCAGCATGTTTCTAATTGAGTGATCTGGATTTTGGAGGGGAGATCATGTTGTGTTCTTGTTGTGTCTGCCATGTTGTTGACATGAAAGGAAAAAGGTATGACCATGTCCAAATAGAAAGTTTCTTCATTTTTTAAATCCGTCTGCAGAAGTTCGAGCAAGTTATGTGCCCTCCTTCCCATGGAATCCATAGTTTGTGATGTTTCCCAGGCCTCGGCAATGAGTTCCATTCTTTTCTTGATATTTTTCTCCACATATCCTCTACACGATGCGAGGAAGCTGGAGGATTCCTTTAACTTTGTTGCAAGGGTGGCAGGCTTGGCTATTGCTAAAGGACTGGCAAGCAATGGCATAGGAATCAAAGCTTCCTCTGATTCCTTAATCTGGTCCTTTAGTCTGGAATTCTTGGCCTTAATGACTCCAATGGAATCATCAAGAGAATCTATGGTTGCTCTGTGAAGTCCAGTGATTTGGGACGACAACATGTTGGCAAGGTCAACTTCTAAATGATACTTTCCTTTCTTATTTTTTACATCTCTCTTTTCAATAATTAATTTTTTAAATTCGCTTTCAAAAACAGCACTCTGGAATACGAAGGATTCATCTTCGTCAAAAATTTCGGTATCAACTATGTCCATTGGGTAGCTATGGTGAATCGCGTCTCCTGGATGATCAAGGTTGCAGAATATGCTATCCAGATCAGTGTCAAGTTCCATGTTCTCACTCTCAATTTCGGGCTCTTTTGCCTCCCCTACAATTATTTTTCTCTTCTTCTGCACGGGAAGCTTGTGAGAACTATCAATTTTAGGATGAACCTCCTCCGTTTGAAGAACTTTGGTTTTCTTTGTTACTGTGGCAAGTCGTTGGAGCGATGCTTTGTTATTGTGGTATTTTTGGTCCTCAGGCCTGGAGATGTTCACTGTATCTTCACAGAACTGTTGTCAAGCTGGTGCCATTAGTTTATGAAAATGTTTGTTTTCTCCAGACACTACTTGAAATGAACAAATGGAGGGGATAATATAACCCCCCGGAAATGTTGGTTCAATTCGTGCGAATGGAAAATCTCCTCGAGATCTTCGCTCATTAATGACAATCTCTATGTGTGTTGTGTGATGAGCTGTTAGAAGTAAACCTTAATTATTGCATACTTAGAAGTGCGAAAGTGGCGGTTACGGTGAAGAACATTTAAGGATTGGAGGTTTCATGAACGAACCAAGCCGACGACGTGTGAATGACATTCCATGATATTTGAAATTAACACTCGGAAGGGATAACAAAACCCTCCGCAAATATTGGTTTAATCTGTATTAATGGCAGATCTTCTCGAGCCTTTCGCCCATCAATGACAATTGACCTAGTTCCTGCATAATGAGTTGTTAGCATTAAATATTACTAATTGCATATTTAGAAGAAAAAATATATATATATATATATATATAGTTTTTTATTATAAACAGGTGCGAAGGTGATGGAGACGGGGAAGAGCAAGCAAGGAATGGCCAAGTATGAAAAGAAGTCAGACGAGCTTCAAAATAGGTTTACAGGAGATAATAAGGAGAGGTGAGTGTCCAATGGTGAAATTGCATGAGTTGAAATTTTTGACAGCAAAAGGCGTAAAATGGAAGAGGGCATGATGGTGCAGTTCAATGGACGGTTTGTATATTTGTGGAATTGTGGGAAAGTGGCTAAGTATGGAATAGGGAAACGATCGGTTGGGCTCATTTTCGGAATTAGGGTTTCAAGATTTCGTGAACAGGCCAACCCAAGGTCCTGTGAGTGACATTCCATGGTGTTTGAAATCAACACTCATAAAGGATAATATAACTTTCTGGAAATCTTGGTTTAATGCGTATTGATGGGAGATATCCGCAAATATTGGTTGTTTTCCGAAGGGCAGGACCTAACGACTAAATTTAGTTTTTTTATTATAAATAAGACTCTTTTATTATAAACAAGTGCAAATAAGGAATGGCCAAGTATGAAAAGTGATCGCACAGTTTTCAAAATACAAGGAATTCGCAGTAGAGGTGAGGGCGAGCGGTCAGATTGTATGTCTCGGAAATTTTAACTGCAAAATGCGTTAAAGGGAAGAGTGCAAGAAAGGAATGGAAAAGCATGAAAAGTGGTCGGAAGGGTTTCAAAATAGGGTTAAAGGGGATTTCTATTTGAGGTGAAGGCCGACGTTCAAATTGTATGTATCAAAATTTTTTACTGCAAAATGCATAAAAGGGAAGACTGTATGGTGGGGCGACCCAACGGTTGGTTTGTATATTTGCAGAATTGTGGGTGTTGTTTGCATGTTGTGAAACAATGGAAGGGAAAATTTTAGTCCACTTGTCCAGGAACTGGCAATGAAAAAAGTGGCCAAGTATGGAAAAGGGAAACGGTCAGTCAGACTTGGTTGGAAAGAAGTGAGGAGGTGGCGAGCATAGGAAACAGTGATTAGGAATTGGATATTTCATGAACCCGCCAACCCGATGATCACCGAAATAGATTCGAACAAATGGCAAAGTATGGAAAGCAGACCGACGGGCTTCAAAAATGGGGTGACAATAATTGCATAGGAGACGTGAGGACCCGATGGTTAAATTGTAGTTCTCAAAACTTTTGAGTGAAAACTATGTAATGGGGAAGAGGGTATGATATGACAGTCCAGTTGTAAATTTGTATATCGTGGAAGTGTGAGTGTTATTTAGAATTGACAGAACAATGGAAGTGCACCCTAGAGCCCACCTCCCCAGGAATCTGCAATCGGAAATGTGGCTAGGTATGGAATGGGGAGGTGGTCGGTCGAAGTTCGGTTGTTGTTTGCAGGCGGTGGAACAATGGAAATGCAATATTGAACCCACCTATCCAGTAACTCACCTATTCGAAAAACCGTGATCCTAGAATTTTGTACAATATGAAACGGGGAAGCGATCGGTCAGGATGGTGATATAAAAGTAAGTGAAATATGAAGACGTGAATCTGGGAACTTCTGCACCTAGAAATTTTCCGAAAAACAAGTAATACATACTAAATATGTACTTCTATAAAGTATGGACATGAGATTTTATAGAGCATGTACACTTTTTGGATCGTGGGTTCTCGGGTTGGCGGGCTCAAAATTGGGCCTCTATTGTTCCATGCCTTACAAATAGCACCCAGAATTCTGCAATATACAAATTGACAAGCAGACTTGTGGGCTGGTTGGCTCAACATTGCACTTCTATTGTTCTGTGTCCTCAAACAGCACTCAGATTTTGGCGATATACAAATTGACAAACAGACTCTAGGGCTGGCAGGCTCATGATTGAAATTGTTTACGGATGGTGATCCCTATCAACTATCTAACATTATCTAAAAACATTATTTTAAATACTAAATTATTAATACTAAATATTTATATTGTACAATTTAATTAGACAAAAATGTTTGTACAATATGAAATGGGGAAGCGGTCGGTCAGACTGGTGATATAAAAGTAAATGAAATCTGAAGACATGAATCTGCCAACTTTCGCACCTAGAAATTTTCCAAAAAACAAGTAATGCATACTAAATATGTAACTTTATAAAGTATGGACATGAGATTTTATAGAGCATGTACAAATCCTGCATTCCATACTTGGCCACTTTTTGGATCACGGGTTCTCTGGCTGGTGGGCTCAAAAATGGGCCTCTATTTCTCTATGTCCTACAAATAGCACCTAGAGTTCCGTGATATACAAATTGACAAGCGGACTTGCGGGTTGGTTGGCTCAACATTGCACTTATATTGTTCTGTGTCCTCCAAACAACACTTGGATTTCCGTGATATACAAATTGACAAACAGACTCTAGTGTTGGTGGGCTCATGATTGTGATTGTTTACAGATGGTGATCCCTATCAACTATCTAACATTATCTAAAAACACTATTTTCAATACTAAATTATTAATATTAAATATTGATATTGTACAATTTAATTAGACAAAAAAGTTGGTACAATATCAAACGGGGAGGCGGTCGATCAGGCTGGTGATATAAAAGTAAGTGAAATCTAAAGACGTGAATCCACCAACTTCCGCACCTAGAAATTTTCCGAAAAATGAGTAATACATACTAAATATGTACCTTTATAAAGTATGGACATGAAATTTTATAGAGCATGTACAGATCTTGCACTCCATACTTGGCCACTTTTTGGATCACGGGTTCTTAGGCTAGCGGGCTAAAAAATGGGCCTCTATTGCTCTGTGTCCTACAAATAGCACCCAAAGTTCCGCGATATACAAATTGATAGGTGGACTTGCGGGTTGGCTGGCTCAACATTGCACTTATATTGTTTTGTGTCCTCCAAACATTGTACAATTTAATTACATAAAATTATTAAAGGATTTTAAATATGGGTGTAAGTGTGGTCTTGACACATTCTTCCATGACTGTAACATATTAACTTAAGTATTAAACTTCTTGCATTATGGGTTGTTAGTATTAAAGATTAATAATTGCATTTCTAGAAACAAGAAGGACGATTTTGCTACAACATTGTAATTTGGTATTGATATGTTCTATCTGCATTGCAAATAGAATTGAACGTTGGGTTGAAACTATGTAATCCATTTTTTTGTTTGCATAAAAGACTGGTGGATTGACACAGTACATTGTCATATAATTGTTAGATGCTCCATCTTAGAACAAATTACCTAAGAAAATACAATATCGCATAAGTACGAGACTACCGAACCATGCCAATGAGAAGAGGCGTTAAATCCATAAAAGAAGCAGCAACAAAGACTCCAAGGAATTCTTTTTTAATAGAAAATCCATTTAAAACAAAAAAACACCGAGTAGTGTACATTTATCCTTAGAAATTGGACCCAGTTCTTTGGGCCAAAACATTGAACGTATCTGCCACAAAAAAGGCATGGGATCCACAGTATGCAAGAGCCATCAAAATGCTCTTCAACATGCATACAAAACAGATTACCATGCCTTTTTTTTAGGAAATACTTGTAGTTTTCTACTTGATGGATCATCCTGTGGTAAAATTGATAGTTCTCAGAAGCTTCCCGTGAGGAAGAAGACAAAAAACTTTGCACGAAAAATGGAATATTCCTTAACTGAAAGTTAGGACACACCAAGAAACCTCCTCTCCACATTCGAAAAACTTCAGGGACACAGGTTGCACGTGCAATTGCAGAGGCCCAAATTAGTCCATTCTGGGTGGAAGGAGATGACTAGTAGAAATATGCCTTGCACCAGTGGGAGTTCTGGTCCTCATTCCTGAATATGTTAATTGTATATCCAGAGAACAGGATAGTAGTCCCGCAATTGAATATTTTTTTTTCTTGAAATATATCTCTGGGAGCATCAACATATCATTTCCTTATAGTGAAAGTCCTCTGCCCATAATGGACTAATTTGGACCTCTGGAATTTCTACTTTCGAGCTGCAAAGCGGCTATTACATTCAGCTTCAATTTCTTTTCTAAAACTCCTTCTTTTGGTGTTGTCAGGACCGCCATCACTGAACCGGTAAGTTCCACCCATTATGGTTGATTTCAATTTGGGCGCAGGAGTGGGAACAGTCTCTGCATTTCCATCATCCATTGTTGTATCATCACCCATCATATCATCTTCTTCCGTCTCGGAATCCATGACATCAACCTCTGCGCCAGCCATCAATGCAATTAGGCATGTTCTTTGAGCAGGCAGGGTTGCCTTGGAATTCTTTGTCTTGAAATATATCTCTCGGTGTACCAAGGGACCATCTCCTTTTTTTCTCTTGGGCAGAGGGAGATGAGTAGTGAGAATATGACCTAGAATAGTGGAATCTCTAGCCATCATGCCCAAATGTGTTTACTATATCTGGACATAACTGCTGCCACAAGTTAACGAGAATTTTTGTTTTCTCCAAACGATGTTTGAAATGAAAATTGGGGAGGGATAATATAACCCTCCGCAAATCATGGTTAAATGTGTATCAATGGAATATCTCCTCGATCCTTTCACTGATCAATGACAATTTCTAGGGTTTGTGCGTAATGGGTTGTTACCATTAAAGCTCACTAATTGCATATTTAGAAAAAAGTTTCGAAGGTGGCGGTGACGGCGAAGAGCGATTAAGAATTAGAGATTTCTTAAAGGAACCAATTGATCGGCGTATGAAATAGGTTGCATCATGTTTGAAATGAATACTTGGAAAGGATAACACTCTTCTCCGCAAATCTTGGTTTAATTCGTAGTAATGAAAAATCTTCTTCATCCTTCCGGACATTAATGACAATCTTAACGGTTCCTGCAGGATGAACTACTAGCATTAAACCCTAATAATTGAATATCTGTAAATAAGTACGAAGGTAGTGGTGATCATGAAGAGCGACCAAGAATTGTACATATTGTCCACCTGCCAACCTGTGAAACAGATTCGAAGAAATGCCCAAGTATGGAAAGTGCTCGGGTGAAATAGTTTGTAGCTGGGTCAAATGGATATAAGATAGAGGTCCAAACTGGTGTAACAGGATCCTATCCCACCTAATGTCACCTCGATGGGAAGGTTCTTTTTCTTTAGGGAGGTGAGGCCCAGGGGAGACATCCCCGGTGACCTGGGGTTTTGAAGAGGCAAAGGTTAAAAGGACAAAGGTAAAGTTCCCCCTTCATAGGTCACCACCAAAACAGATAGTCCAGCTAAACAACCAATAATAAAGTGAATCTCCAATGAAGAACACCTACATGGAATAGAGCAACAGCAAACTAATATATGCAAGCTATATTTCAATGGGTTAGTACTTCATAAGACTATCTGGTAAATATATATGAGAAATATGGTAATAAATGTTGACGAAATCAATGTTTATCAATAGCAATAAAAGATATAACACTTCACCAATAAATATTGGGACAATGTGGCATTCAAAGTAACCAATCAACACTTTATTCAATTAATGCCTAAAACACCATTCAATTGCTCTTAAAACAAGACGTTGTTGCAGTAAAGATGAAATATTCAAGTGTGACGTCAACAACCTAGGGTTAGTAGGTTAGGGTTAGTGTAGTTAGGGTTTCAATTCAAAAAAGGTTTGAGAGTGTTTTAGATTCAATTCTACTTCAACATTGGAGGTCTAAGATTAGTGCTTTGGGGTTAATGGAGTCAATTTAGTGGAGGACGCAAGGGTTGAAGGAGGATGGCCAAGGACTAGAGGTAAGAGTTCTGAAATGTTGCTATGGCAGGGCCTCAGAATCAAAACCCTAGGGGAGAGAGGCTCACTTTAGTGTTGCTAAAGTAAGGCCTCATGCTCTCTCCTCCTTCCTTAGGTTAACTTGGAAAAAATGGCTAGCATGAAAGATAAATCAAGACAAGAGGGTGCAATGAGGGAGAGTGTTGCTACAGCAAGGCTCTATCAACAAACCCTGGAAGAAAAATGGCCCAAGGTGTAGATAACCTAGGCCTGGGATGTCTCCTCCTTCTTGACTTCTGGAAAGTACGGCTAGCTTAGGGAGAAGAAGAAATGAGAGTGTAGCTATGGCTAGGCTCTTTATTTCTTCTTCAAATGGCTGAAAAATTCCCTATTAGGGGACATGAGACAAGGACCTACTTGTGTGCTTGTCACCTAGGGTTTTGATTCAGCAAATTTATAAATACATGTAAGAAAATAAGACTACAACCATTCAATCAAGAAGTTTTGCAGAAAAATACTTACAATTCATTAATAAATAACCATGCAGACCCTAGTTGTAACACCTTCCATCAAGAGAAAATGTGTGATGCGAACCGCGCGCACGCCCTGACCTAGCTCTGTAACGTTAAGGGTTTGAGAGTGCCACCATGGCAGCCCAGGGAGGGGAGCCGCCACCCCCTCCTTCCCCCGCCTCCTCCTTCAGACGCCTGGTAGAAGCATGCAGCAAAAAAACGACTGCCGTAGAAGCCCCGAGCTTTGTCAAGAAGCTGAACGATATTCCAGAGATCGACCTCCCTCCGGATCTCCCTATCAAAGTCGCCTTGTCTCTCTCTGAACGAGGACTCATTGGTCAGTTTATGGGACTCTGGACCTCAACCAGATCCACCGACAACTGGATTCAGCGAAACTAGAGACCTCTGATAGCAAACAGTGTGACATGCTACGCGGTCGGCAGAGGATACTTTATATTCGAATTTATCTCCCAGGAGGATAGAGATCTGATTTTCAGAAACGGCCCATACTTCATGGGCACTCAAGGACTTTACCTAAATAGATGGACCCCGAACTTTGACCCTGCTTCAGAAGTCCCCAAGGATGTCCTGGTCTGGGTAAGGCTTCCCAACCTGCCAATCCACTGCTGGAACCCCTCTTCGCTTCAGGCAATAGGCAATGGTCTCTGCCACTACATCGACCGAGCAGAACCTAGAGACCAGTATTCTTGTGCGAGGATCTATGTAGAGGTTGATCTAGAGGTAGGCCTACCAGAGGCCATAAAGCTGAAGGTCGGCACCTGGCAGCACTTCCAAAAGCTGGACTACGAACAGCTCCCGTTCAAGTGCAGAGGTTGCCACGAATATGGCCATTTCCAAAGAAATTGTCCAAAAAACCCCCCCTCCACTGAAAAAGAAGGGGATGAAGGATGGAAGCAAGCCCGTAAATGGAGATGAAGAGAAAGAGGCCAAAGGAATGACCAGCCAGAACCACAGAAAACCAAATCCACCGAAACTACAGAAAAGGAGAACAGCTTCAGAATCTTAGCCAAAGGAATGGAGGACAAAGAGAAAGATCCATAAATAGAAGTTCAAGAGGGAGAACAGAAAGATCAGAATCCAGTAAACAAAGTGAACACGCCAACAGAAGAAGAAGGGACGCAAAATAACTCCCCCCAGAAGCAGGTTGGCAGTCAGAATATAGAGGAGGGGCAGATCTCGTTAAGTAGTGACTCAGAAGAAGCAAGTGAGGTTTGGGCCACCCCAAAGAAAAAGGGAAGAGGCCGGAAGTCAAAAAATGCAGAAAGGAACCAGGAAGCCCATAAAGCCGTCCTCAACGGGTCACAACTAACTATCAAAAAT
>SNQJ01S0070578.1:78564-93100 GCA_010110895.2 Picea sitchensis
GTGGGGCCCCCGCTTGTCGTGTCAACCTCCTGCACACCTTTCCCATCTCAGGACCCATGTATCCTGCCATGTCTAGCCACATGGTCCCCCTTTCATATCATCTCCCTCTCGCCGCCTTCCATGTGTCCCTTTCGCCCAGTCACCTCCACCTCAGCACCTTCCTCCATTTGTTGTCTCCTATCCCCATATCACTTACACGAAAGCACCCCTTTCCCCCCCGCCTCACCTTCACTATAATGGCACCTACAACCTCCTCATCAAGCATGCCACATCTTCCACCTCTCATCCCGTGAACCGTTCAGCTGGTCCAGGTGGCCCCTCAAGAAGACCTCCACATCCCCAAAAGGCAGAGTTGACCAGAACCATTCCTGAGCCCAAGAGAGTGGCTATTTCAGTTGTTGGAGGTGGTTAGACATCATCTCTACCATAAATGGAAAGTCTGGCAAAGGACTGAAGCACGTCAATCCATCCACAGGAAAATCAGGAGTCTGATTGTAATTGTCCGGAGTCTACATGCACAGACTGTCAGAAAGCATGCAGACATAATGCTTTTATTGCAATATCTTGTTTTCACTACTAGGGTTTTGTATTGATTATATTTGGGCATTTTTGCCATTTTTTGTAAAGGGGGGATTGATGGTTGAGCTAGGCTCCGAGTTATAAAACTTTAATGAAGCACTGGTTATTCTGGTTATGCATGGACTCTTGAGACTTCTTGCCTTATGAATGTCAGTTTCTTTCACGTTTTTGTTTACACTGTGTTAGAGCAGCTCAGAATTGGAGGATCCAGTCGAGTTGTAACTATTATAGGATGATGTAGGTTGGATCACCATAACAGTTGAATTGTTTCTAATCAGTCCTTGTGGTTTTCTTAGCGCTAAATGACTTGGAATTGGAGGATCCAGTCAAGTCCCCCCTTTAGTTCTTCAAAGCCCTGAACCAAGAGGATCTTGCATTCAGAGTTTTTCTTCTGCAAACTATTGAAAGGCCTGTTGTCTGAGGTAGTTTGCTCACTCCTCTCACCAAGTCTTCCACCTGATCATCTTTTAATCAACTCACTGACTGAAGTTAGACCAAGACCTCCTTTGTTCCTTATATACCAGACCTAGTCCCTGAGTTAGAGCGATATCTTCCTGAGTCTCTACCCATTTGATCACCCATTAAAACTGTCGTGACATAAAACTAATGGGCGTTGGGCTTTGCTCCTACAAGCAATTCGGGAGTGACTTCTGACGCTAACAACTTCTCTCTATACAATTACATAAATTAAAATTATATTACATTTAAATGTAAATTACATCTTATTTTTTTCCATAAAATTATATATTAAATTACACACACACATGATAATGATGATGATGATTAACATCCACTAAGATCGAATTGGTCTATCAGAGCTTCATAGGGTAAGTGATTACTTTTGATTCTTTAGAATTTTGTTTACGTGCTCGAAAATCATTAAGAGAAGCTTTCCAAGATCACCATAGTTTTGTTGAGTTAAGAGGTTAGGAAGGTTGGTAGTGTGACAAATATTTTGAAAATGAGATTTAATCTGGGTATAGGCTGGGCAATCTAAGAGAAAGTGTTTTTCATCTTCAACCTTCTTAGTGTCACAAAGGTAACAAACTCTTTCATCCCATGGCATTTTAGGAATTGACCAATGCTCAATTTCACTATGGAGCTCGTGAGAATTTGTTCTTATCTTAGCAATGTTTATTTTTTTCTTTACACTCATCAAAACAAATAGATAATTTTGATTTTCTAGATTAAGGTTGATTACATCCTTATAATACCTTAACTTTGTTTTTTCCTCTAACTCTTTATCACACCATATTTTCTCCTTAAATTTTGATTTGATGATATTTCTAATAGTATCTTTATTCTGCAAAATGGTGTCTTCCATGATTCCCCAATAGTTTAGCCAAGACTGGACATGTTTATGCCATCCTCGCTTGAGTCGATGGTGGTTACGACTCAATTTTGAAGGAATTTTAGGAAGCCTCTTGTCTTCCATGTTGTTTAACTTTTTCTTATATGTTGGCAGTAGGTCGAAGTGGAAAGAAGGATGATCGTGGGGAAAGAAAGCATGCAGAAATGGAAGTAACAATTGGAAGGAAACACAACACGCATGCATGCAAGAAAACGTGCACAAGGAAAGAGACAACTGGGAGGAAGAATAGCACGTGCGCATGGGAGGAAGAACTAACATCGGTAGGGTTAGGGTTTTGGTAATATATTGTAAATGGTTGAAAAGCCCGAAATGTATAAATACAGATACATAGGTATCATAAGAGGTTCCTTTTTTTAGGGTGTGTTATTGTTCCATCATAGATAGGTACGAGTTGATGCGATATGTAATGTTGTTATGAACTATTTTGTAAGTTGTTGAGCTAGAGGAGAGGAGAGAAGGAAGATCTTAGGATTAGATCACAGGCTGAGGAGCCTGGTGCGATCTAGTTCACCTCATAAGGATCTTACCCATCTGAGGAGAATGTAAGTGCGAGGCATTGTAGATGCAGAACTACCATAATAAAAGAGCCAACAGCCAAATCTTTGTGGACGTATCCCAAGAGGGGTGGAACCATGGTAATATCTGTGTAATGTGATGAATGCATGCATATCTTTATCTTATTTCAACAGTTAATTGTTGGGCTTAATGAATGAATGAGTTATTATATTTCTATTAAATATGGTTGTGTTGTTAAGGGACTAAACTATTGGAGGTAGTGCATAGTCGCGAATAATAGTAGGTTGCAATCACAAATTATAGTAGATGGCTCTAAATACAGATCTCACATCTCATACTCAATCCTAGGCTATAAACACCTGAGTCTTACAGCCACCCATTTAAAGTTATCTCGGGTGAGACTACGCAGTGCATTATGTGTGTTGTGTTGTCTTCTGGTTTACCAGGAGGGCCAATAGTTTTTGAGGCTTTGTTGGAAACCCAAAAGACATGAACCCTGGGTCAATAACTCAGAGGGTAAAGAAGGAAGAGTAACCAACAAATGGTTTCGTTGTCGTTGGTAGGAACGAGAGAGGATTGAGTAGAGGAGATAGATTGAGTGAGAAAAGAACGAAGAAAAGAAGAGAGCAATGAGCCATTAGAAGGGAATGTTGAGACCGTGGAACCCTATGAAAACATAAATCAAAGGCTAGTTGAGAACCCAAGAGCTAGAGTTTGCATAGAAAGACAATAGAAACCCTAGAATCACACCCTGAAAATATCTGGACAAATACGTGTTTATTGATTTGCACGAAGTTTTTTTCTATGATTTTCCGCATCTACTGCAGGAGTGGATACTAAGGTTGAAGGATAACCATGCGACGAACCGGATTCGACAACTAGATTGGACCCCAGTACAGATTGAGCAGTTATAGTAGGTGAACAACAAATTCACCCGCATAGTAGACTTTTGGCTTGACATTATTGTGGCAGGCTACATAATAGAGTTTGCAGTTGACATAGCGAAGTCATACAGCGCAGCGGAGCAAGAATTTCTATGCGGACCTTGAGGAAGGTACATTTGATCACTATATACTTCTATTAAGATACTGCTATATAACAAAGGTGTAATGACAATGGAATCAAACAATTAAACTTCCCTGTGTGCATGGGGGAGGGGGGGAAGCACTAACAGAGAGAGGATAAATGGAAGGAGGCAAGGATAAAAGAAAGAATAAGGAGGAACCCTTGGACCTAATCATGATGGATGAAGACCAAATCAAGTGGATCTAAGCATCAATGGGAAAGACATGTAGTGGAGTACCCTACCAATACAAGGTGAATACCAAGAAGAGATTTGTAGCCGTGAGGGAAGGCTTGGCAAGCGATGAGGAAGAGGTAGAGGATCTTTTGGCTGTGGATCAGATTGAGGAAATCCTGTGCACAACATATGAGAGGAAAATGAGAGGTCCAAGAATAGGAGGAGAAGGAAACCATCATATCCATATTAATGTCAATGTGGAACCCATAAACCCATGTGCGAATAATACACCAAAGAAAACACCACCATTTAGACAATCGAAGTTCGGAGGAAGTCCAACAGTAGGAAGTACATCTACACAAGGAGAAACAACTGGAGGAGTCAGTTCAGGCAGTGCTAGTCAAGTATCTACACCATGCAAAGGAGGTAGTAGTTCAATATTCAGAATGGCAGGACATGATCCCACCATCAGGTTACCAGAATTTCGGGGAGAAGCAGTAGAAGACCCTAAGAAGCATTTGTTCATTTTTGTAAATATCTGGGAAGAAAAACATATCACTGATGAAGATATTAAACTCACGTAGCTAGAGATTATACTAAGAGACCACACACTAGATTGGTACATGAGTCTAGACACAAATAGTGCCCCTGGAATGACAAGAACATTGGTCGACATTAAGAAGTTACTAATAAATGAGTTCCAGAAGCTGAGTTCAGAGGATCAGTACATGAACGAGATGATTGAACTAAGACAGAAACCAGGAGAGTTTGTATGGGATATTGATCAAATATTTAAGAGACTAAAGGGGAAGTTAAAATATCTCATGATTGATATGCAGCATCGACACCTGTTTGTCAACTTGCTACTCCCACACTTAAAATACCCTTTGCGACAACATAAATTTCAGACATAGGCAGAGGCTCTGTAGGCAGCCTTGTAACTGGAAGAGAACCAGTACCAGTAGACTGATCCAACCATCGAAGAGTTGAAAGAGGATTTGAAGAATCTAACGTTCTAGCTGAACCAGAATAAGAACAAGGACAAACGAGAAGTTGTTAGGTGTACCACATGTAGGACGAAAGGATGCCACAAGAACAAATGTCCAATGTTCGCACAATATATGGAAGAAGGTATGCCAAATCCGTTACCACCAGGCGCATTATGGTGCGAAATTTGCAAGAAAATGAGCCACGACCCATATCACTACACGATGATGCAAAAATACCAGACAGTTCCAAAGAGTTCATATTGCACCTTTTGCAAGTCAGTGGGCCACGACGATAAAGATTACAGAACTATGGAGTTGATGCGAGAAATAACATCAGATGCATATAGAGTGCAGGTAGAAATGATGACTGGGCAAGAAACACCACAGTTTAATCAAATTCCAGCTCCATACAACACTACGCAGCAACAGTATAATAATGCACAACAACTGTATAATAACACACAGCCGCAGTACAACCCGACACAACCTCAATACAATACCACGCAGTATAATCAGGTGCCACGGTATAACATGCCAAGGGGTGATCAAGTAGGCTAAATAGGAGGAGGATGAACCAGAGGAGGTTTCGGACGAGGTAGAGGACCAGTCACATGTCACAATTGTCAACAATCGAGACATTATGCATGGGAATTTCCACTTCCACCAGCGACTTGTGTTGGCACGGGGGCAGACCCAAGGTTCACTTCAAGAGTGCACCAACAAGCCCTAGCTACTGGCCCTTTTGGAAACACCTGCGAAGAAGATGCAGTCTCACCTGAAGTAGCTATGAGGGGGTTGCAGGACAGAGATGTCTACAACCAGGGGAATATCAAGTGGATCTAGTACAACAGCAACATAACATGCATCTATTACTTCTCAAGCTAGATCTATCCTGTACAGATATAGATCTGATCTAACACAGTAATGAAAATAAAAATATAACAATGACAAAGATCAAAGTATCAATCACACACACAACACAATATATATGTGGTTCACCCTCTCTCTAGGGCTACGTCCACAGAATTGTGCTTATGATTTATTAAGGTAAAGCATGCAGTTCTTGTCTATGCTCTCAGCTAGCAGATCTTCTTTCTTCTCTCTCTTTCTTTCCCCTTCTTGCACACCCAGTTGTAGGACTTGACCTTCACACACAGCTGCAGATATTACAATGCCAGAAGGCTCTCTCACTCAGCATTTCTCTCTCACAATACAATAATCTCTCACCACAACAATAGAGATAGATCAACAAAAATATCGTACCAACCCAACCCAGGTTCTCTTGACCTTTATTTATACATTACAATACCTCACTGATAGCCTTAGGCCAAAACCTAGGTGTCAAAACCCTAGGTGTCTAAAACCTTAGGTCAAATTGACCCACTTTTTTTGGGCTTCGCTAACCTATCTTTCCTTCCTTCTTGCATGGTGTTCCAAAGAATCCAACGATGGATTTCTCCTCTTGTTGAGTTGTCCTCGATCTGTATTCCTTTCTAATATATCAACCTTGACCTTCTCATCCAACGAATTTCTTTTCTGTACTTTGCTCCATCTTTTCTTCTCTTTTTCTCACTTCGACCCGGTGACAGTCATTGTGTCTCCCGCGAAGTTTGATTTTCACCTTTTCTTCCTTTTTCTTCGCTTTTTTCCATAATCAAGGGCTAACAAGCCCCCAACACTCACCTTTGACTCATCCCGAGGCACTTCAGATCTGATTCCTTTGTTTTACTTCATCCTTAGACTGCACAGTGCAGCCTTTGCTTTCTACTCTATGCCTCCATCCCATCCTTGTGCAGACTGTCTTTGTTGTGTCTGGTACCCAGTTTCAACTGCACCTGGTACCTGGACCCTTTTTCTCATGCTTTTACTGAGAGTTGCGAGGCAGTTGGTTGTCATAGTACAACTTCAGTTGACTCCCATTCACCAATCCTTCCTTCCACTCTCCATTCAATGTCTTCAACTGTGCAGCTCCTCCTTCTATCACATAGGCGATCTCATATGGTCCGAGCCAATGTGTTCTGAACTTCCTAGGGTGCTTCAGGAATTTACGGTCATACACCAATACTAAGTCACCTTGCTTGAATGCCTTCTTCTTGATGTTCCTGTCATGATAGGCCTTCTCTCGTTCCTTCTGAAACTGCTGATGGAATCCTGCAATGAATCTGTCTTCTTCCAGTTCAACCAACTGTGAAAGCCTCTCGTGAATAGCGCCAGTGTCATCCATGTCTGTAAATGCAGCAATTCTTAAGCTTGGTACCAAGTATTCTATCGGGACAACAGCTTCAAGACCATAAACCAACTTGAAAGGGGTCTGCATTGTTAATTTCTTGCAAGTGGTTTGATAGGCCCATAGTACTGCAGGTACTCTTAAGTCCCAATCATCCCTATTCGCACTGCAAATTTTCATTAGTGTTGTCTCCAATATCTTGTTGAATGCTTCAATAGTTCCATTTGCTTGTGGATGGTAAGGTGTACTCTTCTGATGGTGGACCACAAATTCCTCAGTCAAGGCTTCAACTGTCTTATTGATGAAGTGTGTGTTTTGATCACTCATAAGGATATTGGGGCATCCAAACGTGGTTATGATGTCATCAAATATAAAGCATCCAGCTGTAGTTGCACTACAATCCTTGACTTCTCTAGCTTCAACCCATCTGGTTAAGTATTTGTTCGCAGTAATGATATACCTTGCTTCTGTGCACTTTCCCTGTGGGTTTATAGGTCCCACGAAGTCAACAACCCACTTTTCAAATGCTTGTAGGGTCATCTGTGATGCTAATGGCATTTCATCGCATCTGGATGGTTTTCCAACTCTCTGGCATACATCGCAGGCTCTAGCATAATCTTTTGCATCTCTGTGTAAGGTAGGCCACCAAAGGCCAGCTCGTCGAACCTTCTGCGCAGTTGCTTTCCCTGCGTAATGTCCTCCTGTGATTCCCTCGTGAGCTTCTGTGAGGATCAATGGTTGTTATGCCTCCATAACGCATCTCCTTAGTATCTCATCAGGTCCCATCTTGTATAGCTGAACAACTATAAGTGAAAATTCTGCAGCGTCCACCACTATATGTTTCCTCTAGGGAATTGTATACTCACTTGGGGCCATTCCTGTTGACAGGAACTGGACGATGTATGCAAAGTGGTCATCAACCTTTCTAATGGCGAGTAGTTGTGCATCCGATAGTGTATCCTCCAAACTGGTGGGTTCTTTGCCATGTTCCAACCTCAACAAGTGGTTAGGTCCTTTGTTCATTCTTCTTGGCTTAACAATGATCTCAAAATCATATTCTTGAAACAATAGAAGCCATCTGCATATCCTCCCCCCCAACACTAGCTTGTTGACCAGGTACTTCAATGCGGAGTGATCTGTGAACATTTTAAAGTATCCTCCCAACAAGTAGTGGCGGAATTTTTGCAGCACATACACCATGGCTAATCCTTCTCTCTTTGTAGTGGTGTAATTAATTTCAGTTGTAGATAGCTTCCTGCTAACAAAATCTAACGGATGGTCAATATCCTCTTCTCCAGGTTGTGCCAGTACTTCTCCTAATGCAATAGAAGACGCATCGACATGCACATGAAATTATTTGCTCCAATCTGGAAAAATTAGAATGGGCACAGTGACCATCTTCTGTTTCAGTGTGTCAAAGCTATGCTGGCATTCGTCTGTCCAACCAAACTAATAGTATTTTTTCAACATCTTCTCCATCGGTGTTGTAATCTGAGCATAGTCTTTAATGAATTTTTGTAATAGCTAGTATATCCTAGCACAGTGCGCAGTTTTTTGGCTGAAGTAGGATGTGGAAAATCAAATATAATTGTAATTTTAGATGGATCAACCAGCAATCCCCGCTTGCATACAATATGGCCTAATAGTACTCCAAATTGTGAGAAGAAGATGCACTTCTTCATATTTAAAGAAATTTGACACTACCTGCATTTATCCAACATTAGCGTTAGACATTCAATATGATTTTTCAACAAACTAAACATAGTCCAGTCATCAAAATAGGCTTCTAAACATTTATGCAAAAATTATTTAAACGCTTCGACCACCACCCTGGAAAAGATGGTTGGGGAATTCTTCAGTCTGAATGGAATTACTGTATATTGGTAGGATCCCCATTCTATGGAAAACATGGTCTTATGGCAGTCCTCCTTGGCAATCTGAATCTGATGGTATCTTGAAAATCCATCTGTAAAAGAATATACCTCCTGGCCTCCCATGTTGTCTAATACTTCATCAGTGAATGGTGTAGGGAAAGGGTCATGCAGACAGGGATCATTCAACTTCCTGAGGTCCACACATTTCCCGATTTCTCATGTCTTCTTGTCTTGTACCACCATAGGGATGATCCACTCCGAATCTTCGACAGGTTCTATAATCCCTGCTTCTAGCATTCTGTCGAGCTCAATCTTCACTTTTTCCTTGTATTTCGGGTTCAATTTGTAGGGTCTTTGCTTGAATGGCTTCACATCTGGTTTCAAAGGTATTCTCATCTCTCCCATAGGTCCTTTGATACCCTTCATATCAGTGAACTTGGTTGGAAACAAGTCCTGATATTCATGTAGCAATTTTGTAATCTTGTCTATGGTAGCAACATCCCAATAATCTCCGACATTGGAAAGCTTCGGTGTTTCCTCTATTCCAATATTGAATTTTTTAATCTTTATTGGCTAACCAATAAATGGTAGCTAAACGCATGTTCCTTCCACATCTCTATGGCCTTCTGTTTCAGTGATATTCACCTTCCTCGGATCATCCTTGTCATCGGCACTGATGTTGTAGCAACTCTACAATTTCTGGAGAGGTGCAGTTCATTCCTCCTCTTCTTGTTCCATTGGGAGGCTAGAGGCCTCTTCAAATAATTTTTGTCTCAAAATCTGTAATGCTTGATCGACTGACGGATATTGACTCTCAAATAGAAAGGTGGTTACAAAATTCTGAGTCATACCTTCCCAATCTATAGTGACGAGGTGCAGCTCCGCTTGAAGGTACCAGTTGATATGGGTCGTGTCCAGCATGTTAATGAATCTGTGCACCCATTGTTCTCAAGGAATGTTACTCTAGGCCTCTTCACAGCTTTGCACATGGTCCTTTGGGCAACTTCGACCGATATACCTTACTTCGCAACTTGTTGCTTGTGTTGAGAACCATGTTGTCATCAAGGTTCGACATTGTGTCCAGTCTGTGATATTGTTTTTATGTGTCCCCCACCATATTTCTGGTGTATATTTTAGGGCCTCATCCATTGCCAATAAGCGTTGTTGTGTTGGTACATTTGTTTCAAAATATGATAGGAAGGTTTCTAAAGGATTCAAACCATCAAATGTGGGTAAGTTACTCACTGTTGTGTCGATCCAATGAACTTCTCTGGTTAATATAGCACATCTTCTAGTAGATACTTCATACATTTGGTTTTGCCAGTTCTCCGGCACTTCTTCTAAATATCATGAACATGCATTGTCACTTCGCCATCTCCGATTCCCATCGGTTGTAGGGTTGATGTAATCCTATTGTATGGCTGTTAGTTTGTAGATGTTTTCCAGTTCGTATGTGTGGTCTTATTCCCTGATGGGTTCTGTGTAACGCTGACCCTCATCTGGATCTAAGGGTTCAATGACCTGAAGGCCATCTCTTTCAAATGTCATATGCCTTTTCTTTAAATCAACAACAGTAGAATTGTTGAAGAAAAATCAATTCCTAGAAATGCAGGGTAAGGGAAGCTGTCATCAACAATTTCAATTACCTCAAAATCTGCAAAGGTTCTAACCCCATTGATGTCCATAGGGACATGTTCCACTCGTCCAAATGGGCTAACAGCTTGTTGATTAGCCATTCTAAGCCTGGTAGGGGAATATATCAACTTCGGTTTTCCCATTAGTGCCCAGGTTTGCTTCTTCATGACATTGACCTCCAACCCTAAGTCGAGGACCACATAGTTTATATCATACTCTCCTATTTGAGGATTCAAGTGTAATTCTTTATTTTTCCTTCTCTTATTACTAATTTGGTGTACTTCCCTAGTCATTAAGGGGTCTACCTTTCCTAGCTCATAATGCCTGATTAAGTTCTGTAGCTCTTGCACAACGTTCTCATCCTGAATTAACTTAAGACAAGTGTATAAAAACTCGATGAGATTACTTACCTCTTTTCCTTCCTTCGGTGAAGCCGAATGATCAAATGCCTGAGGAATTCCATATTCTCTTACTTCTGGTCTTGTTTTTGATGAAGAACCTTGGTCTCCCTTGAATTCTTGTTTTGCCTCCTTAGATGTTTGTCTTTCTTTCTTTGCATCAAAACTTCGAGTCTTCTCCGCAGCCTTCCCGATACCTGAGTCTTCTGTGATCTTTCCTTGGGTCCTTCTATCCTCTCCTATAGCAACACCTCCTCAAGTAATAAAAATGACTCTAGGGTCTTCTCCACGAGGTTCGACATAGATTAGTTTCACTTGTAGGTTCTATTGAGGTCCTCATCTTTCCTGAAGCTTAGCTAGCAGCACAGGACAGTCCTCGATAACATGCTCAAAGGAGTTGCAATAGCTGCAAGTGGTACAAGGTTTCTGACAGTCTCTTGCTATATGTCATGGCTACGCGCAGTTATAACAGATTATTTTTCCTCAGCCTCAGCCCAAACCTCCTCCTCATCCTCATCCTTTGAATTCACCATGAGGATTGAAGTTTCCTCTTCATGTAGAGTTATACTGCACATTGTTCCCTTCTTGATGTACTTCGCCTTGGATCTTGTATATGTCTCTTGATCTTTCATGCATGAGATCATAATCTCTACAATCTTTGTCATCATGCCCTACTTACTTACAGAATATGCAATACAAGTTTGTAGGTGTCTGAACGTATTTCTGCATGTAATAGCACTCACCAGGGCGATGTCGATTTCTGCATACTTCACACCAGGGTAATGTGACTTGCTTCAAAGGGCTCAGAGCTCTAGAAACCAAGTATTCATGGAATAGGGGACAGTGTTCCTTTTCATGGCCTTCTGATTTGCATATGATACACCAGATGTCTTCCCTTTTGTCTTTTCCCTTGTCCTTCTTCACGTTTTCAACCTGCAAAGACAGACTAGTTAACTGACTCATGATCTGGCTCATACCTGAGCTGGATTCTCCCATAGGGGTTGATTCAAGATTCATGGTGATCTTCAAGGCTTCTGCCTACAAAGCAATCTTTCGCTGCATCAAGGGAACTCTGATGTGTGGTAATAGAGCAGCGATGAACCATTCTTTGTTCTTCTCATCTGGGATCTTAAAATTCAATCGACATGTTAGGGTCTTGAATCTCTGATCGAACTCCCAAATAGGTTTGGTTACCTTCTACTTGATCTCCTTCATCTCTGTAATACATTGTGACTCCAACTTAGGTTTCTTAAACTCTACAATCAGAGCGTTCTTGATATCATTCAGTGGCTTAGGTTGTGCAATTCCTTGGACAAGCATCATGTACCAGCTCAACGTGCGATCCCTCAGTGTAGTTTTGAACTGGTTTCTTTTAACAGCTTCGTCGGTAACATTTTTAATGTTCCATATGGCCTCACACAAGAACCAGTTCTTTAGATTTTTAGATCCATATCCTCTAAAGATAGGGAGCCTCATCTCATTTTCCATGGAGCTGCCTAGGTTTCCTATCTGAGTAGATGTTGAACTACTAGTAATAGTACTCTGCAGACTCTGGTGATTTGGAATATTCTGATGACTTAGCGTTTCTGAAACAACAAGAGGATTGATATTACTTACTTTAGTATGTTGTGGATTTCCTGAGGTTTATGGCTCATTTCGGAGAAGTTATTCAATTGCTTCTTCCTCTGCCTCAGTGGGTTCTGAATGTTCTTCATCTGTCATATCTGCCTCTTCTCCACTATAGAAACCCTATTCCCCATAGTTTTTCTTAAACAGGTTCTCAAGGTGAACCCCTCTGAATACTATTCCAATGTGTGTATGTCTAGCTTCTGTGTCATTGTTGCTATCTGAATTCCTGAACATTAGCCTTTTCAGATCCAGCTGGTCTACTGTATCTTCAAGATGTGGTTTTCATGCAAGAGCATCTTGATTCTTAACTTCAGAAAATGCAAAAATTTCCCTCGAGGTCCCTTGAAAAAATATCTCTCGGCTTGGCTATACGATTCTACTTTGTCAACATCAAATTTAGTGATATACCCTCCAATGGTACTGTCCAACCAATGATTGACTACTCAGGATACAACATTATCAACTCTCTTAATCTTCTGGATCAACACCGATGTCCAAACCACCGGAGGTCTAGATCTGATCTCAAGATGGGTATCTGCTAACGTAGCCAGCCACTCAAACAACTCCTGATGGATTCCTCCAAATAAGATATTGTGAATGTTAGTGAAGATGTATCTTTGTAGCCAATCTTCAGTTCTCAGCTTAGGGTTCTTGTTTTGGGCTTCTGCGAAGTCCCTCTCTTGATCCTTTATCCACTTCTGAATCTTTGTCTTCGATGGGAATCGCCTTGACATTCCCTTACAAAGATTCATGTCCTAGCAACAAAACTATTTGTTGGCACAGGGGTAGACCCAAGGTTCACTCCAAGAGCGCACCAACAAGCCCTAGCTACTGGCCCTTTCGACAACACCTGTGAAATAGATGCAATCTCACTTGAAGCAGCTATGAGGGGGTTGCAGGACATAGATATCTACAACCAAGGGAATATCAAGTGGATCTAGTACAACAACAACACAACATGCATCTATTACTTCTCAAGCTAGATCTATCCTGTACATCTATAGATCTGATCTAACACAGTAATGAAAATAAAAATATAACAGTGATAGAGATCAAAGTATCAATCACACACACAAAACAAGATATACGTGGTTCACCCTCTCTTTAGGGATACATCCACAGAACTGTGCTTATGATTTATTAAGGTAAAGCGTACAGTTCTTGTCTGCGCTCTCAGCTAGCAGATCTTCTTTCTTCTCTCTCTTTCTTTCCCCTTCCTATGCATCCATCTGCAGGACTTGACCTTCACACACAGCTGAAGATATTACAATACCAAAAGGCTCTCTGACTCAACACTTCTCTCTCACAATACAATAATATCTCACCACAACAATAGAGATAGATCAACAACAATATCGTACCAACCCGGCCCAGGTTCTCTTGACCTTTATTTATACATTACAATACCTCACTGATAGCCTTAGGCCGTGTTATCGCTCAGTTTGTAGTTTAGGTTAAGTAGCTGAAGGGTAAAGGTCAAACTAGCGTAACATGATCTTCCCCACCCACTGTCACCTCGATGGGGGGCTCTTTCTATTTAGGGTGGCTAAGCCCAAGGGAGACGTCCCTGGCAATCTGGGGTTTTGAAAGGCAAGGGTTTAAAGGACCAAGGCAAGTTTTTCCTTTCAAAGATCACCGCCAATAAGATAGTCAAAAAGATGATACACCACAGAGGAGGCACATGTTTGTGAGACAAGGCAACAATAACACTAATACATGCAACAGTGGTTAATACTTCTTTAATCAATGACTATCAATATTATATATGAGCACATACAACAGTAATTATTGCCAAAGTCAATGATTGCAATAAAGACTATGGCTTATAATATTGCTTCTCAATAAATACAAAATGATATAGCATCCAATAATAATGATTAATCCTTAAATTAACTTAATGCATTAAATATAATCAATTTGCTCATACACAAAGGCTGTTGCGTCACTATACTAGAGGTGGCGTCAGCCTTGTTCTAGGGTTAGTATTATAGACAAAGAGATCAACGTTTTGCAAATAGGCCAATGAAATTTATCAACACATCAATGTCTATCATCAGATGACTAAGCCACAACGTTT
>SNQJ01S0070578.1:93110-110356 GCA_010110895.2 Picea sitchensis
TGATCAGTCCTGACTATTCCAAAGAGTTCCTAATTTTCTCTTTTGCTTCTTTTGATACATTAGCAGCGGTCTTGTTGCAGAAAAATAAGGAAGGGCAAGAACAACCCATTGCCTTCTTCAGCAAGGCATTAAGAGATGCAGAGATCGGGTATGAAATCATGGAAAAACAGGCCTATGCCTTAGTGAAATCTCTCAAAGCTTTTAGAGTCTATGTCTTGCACTCAAAGGTAACCACATGCATTCCTTCGGCTTCTGTGAAGGACATCCTTGTGCAGCCCGATATAGATGGGAGAAGAGGCAAATGGATCGCTAGAATCCTAGAATTTGACTTGGAAATAAAGCCCACCAAGTTGGTTAAGGGGCAAGGTTTAGCCAAGCTACTGGATGAATCAAATTACGAAGCCTTGGGTGTTAGTTTCATCAATACCTGCTCAGGAATTCAGCAAGTTGAGTTGCCCAGTCAACGCTCTCAGGAAGGCGTATTGTTGGCAGAGTGTGCCTGGTATCGTGACATTTTGTACTTTCTGCAGGAGTTGAAGCCCCCAGATGGAATGTGTAAAATTAAGGCAAGAGATTTGAAGCTCAAGGCAGTCAGATATTGCCTCATTGGGCAAGTCTTATACTAGAGAGACCCTCTAGGAGTGCTGCTGAGATGTCTGAACCCACCAAAAGCCCAGAAAGTTATGTTTGATTTCCACAGAGGCCTTTGTGGGGGGCATCATTTCTGGAAGACCACAGCTCACAAAATCCTCAGGGCTGGGTATTACTGGCCCACTTTATTCGTTGATGTCAGCAGAGAAATCAGGTCCTACATCAAATGCCAAAAGTTCTCAAGGAAAAAGCAGCTTGGGCCACTACCACTGAAGCCTGTGATAGCTTCAGCACCTTTTCAACAGTGGGGGCTAGAATTTATCGGGGAAATTCATCCTCCCTCAAGTGGCCAACACCTATGGATCCTGACTGCAACAGATTATTTCACCAAGTGGATAGAAGTTGCCCCCACCAAAAGTACATCCCACAAAGTAATTATCAGCTTCCTGGAGGATATCATAGCTAGATTTGGCTGTCCCAGCAGGATCGTCACTGATAATGTTGCTTCTTTCAAATTTGAGCCTCTCATTAAGTTTTGTGAGCAGTTCCATATCTCGCTAATTCACTCCACCCCCTACTATACCCAGGGCAATGGTTTAGCAGAGTCCTCCAACAAGGGCCTGATAAGTATCATCAAAAGACTATTGGAGGACAACAAAAGGGCCTGGGATTCGAAGTTGAAATTTTCTTTATGGGTTGATCGAGTGATAACAAAGAAATCCCTGGGCACCTCGCCTTTTCAGCTGGTTTGCGGAGCAGAAGCGGTTTTTCCCACTCATCTTGCCTTACCTGTGGCAAAGTTCTTTCAAGATTATGAAGGAGAGCCAGATCATATGATCAGAAGGATTCATCAGATAGTATAAGTACAACAGATCAGGGAACAGGTGAGGGACACAGCTCATAGTCATCCACAAAGGGTCAAACAGGATTTTGACAGTAAGGTCAGGAAGAAGGAGTTCAAGATTGGGGATTTGGTACTTAAGTGGGATGCAACCAGATAGGATAAGGGAAAACATAGTAAGTTTGATGCCCTCTGGATTGGCCCCTTAAAAATCTCTGAGGTCTTCTCAAACAACACGTACCAGTTGCTCGATCTGGAGGGTGAAGAGGTTTTCAACAGCCCAGTAAATGGGCATTTTCTGAAGAAATGTTTTGTTTGAGCCTTAGACGGCTCCTTTGTTTGTAAATATTGTCCTTTAGTTCTTTGTTCATTTTTTGTTTGTATATTTTTGGCTTGGTAAAAGACTCCATAGCCCAATAGCAAGGCACTGAAACTGTAGAATGAGTTCTTAGAGCATCACAGGGACGACTCTATCCCCCATGGAGCCTAATGTTAGCGACATTATTTGTCTTGGGCTCAAAAATACCCAGGTCTGAAGGTTACACAGGAAGCACCCCAACGCAACGCGAGAGAATCTCTTTTCCGATCACAAGTCAAGCAAGCAGGCGAAGTTTCAATGTCAGCAGCCAAGATCCACCTACAAAACTGATCGACGTGCATCAGGATTTCGAGGGTGCCAAGTTGACCGAGATTTAGCACGAAGGATAGCGCCAATAGTTCAAGGAAAATCTGGGTCGTCTGATCCAGTTGATACAGGTGGCAATCAGTCGGCGTATCAAGGATCGGTGTTTCGGGAGGCGAGAAGCCTCCCATTCTTTACAGCTGAAATCATCGATCGACGAAACACCGAAAGCACCTTTGGAGCCAAGCCCACGATCCTAGCACCAGGTCACATCAAGCGAGCCTGTAAATGGGGGCAGCCCCCTTTTATAATAGAGAATACTATCTGGTTTGTTCATCTGAAGGGCGCGCAACGCACATCCGTGTCATGTCAGCATTCGAAAGTTCAAGGGGTAAGCGCACCTCGTCTTTGCACCTCCCAAAACCTCCAATCCCGAAACACCGAAAATGCCCAAAATTAGGCTCATGGTTTTGGCACCTGGTCACAAAGGCCTAAAGGAGGGCCGCTAATGTTTATCATTCGACGAGACAGGCCCCAAAGCGCCGAGAGTGATCTTAGCCGTTCATCCTGGATGAACACGTGGTGTACGATTAGCTCCTCCTAGCATTTCACCCATCGTGATTTCAAAGCGTAAGGAACAACTCTCTCATATCCCCGAAGCGCGAAGCATCGAAGATGTCTTAGACCCGTGCCCGTAGTATTGTCGAATCAGTTCAGAACCATCAGATCAGTGGGGGGATGCGTGGCGACCATTAGGTTCTCCTGGCATTTCTCCCATCATGATTTCAAAGAAAGAAGACTTGCTCCTTCATATCCACAAACCCTGAAACGCCGAAAGCACTCTGGAAGATAGACGTAGGGTCACGGCCCGTGGTCACTTGAGAAAGTAAAAAGGACTTTACAAAGGGGAGGCCAAAAGCATCGAGTTGAGTTTCAAAAGGGGGCATTGTGTTCTCTAGATGTCGGTTCGACGTAATCTAGATCCAGATACCTACTGGGAATGAATGAAGAAGAGAGAGGGTGGTTGAAACCTCCCCTCACTCATTAATTACAAAGTATGGGTGTCTCGGCCGAAAGCCTGCCCGAGATGGTCTTCTGTACTAGTTCTTTTCATGGAAGCCACTCCGAGTCCTTGACTCACTAGAGAAGCCTGCGCACGCTAATTCATCATTTAAGGGCTCAGCTACCCCCTGGCGCGAGCCATGCAGAATTAAGGTGGCGTATGATAGAGGAGTGTAGGCCAGATTTGATTGAAGAGACTCATCATCCCGAAAGTCCAGTAGGCCTCTGTTGGGCAAATGTTTAGGAGTATATATACTTAGTTTTGATATTTTTCAAGCTATCGATGGTAGAGCGAAGCTCCCGATTGTAATGTTTTAACAGACACTCTAGTTCTCTGGTTATGCATCTGTATGTAAGATTTCTTGTTTAATGAAAGACAGTTTCCTTATTCCATCTAGTTTTCATCTCATACCGAGGGAGTTCATGGTTGACTGATTCACATGAATTATTGCAGTTGTGTTATGATAAAGGATTTATTGTGGCACTATTGTATTCTCTAGTTTTCTACGTTTGAATGTAAGAAGATCTCGCGTTTAAATTCATTCTCCTACAGTCTGCTAGAAACCTAATGTTGACAACAGACCTTTGCATCTCTCTGATACAAGTCTTCCCCCTACTCACCCTTACTACAACTCATTGTCTGGAGTATGTCTAAGACCTCACTTGCCCATGCATGCCTGGCCTAGTTTCGGAGTTGAAACAATATCGTCTGAGTTTACTTCCATTCGATCACCCCTTTCATACACAAATCATGACATAAACTGATGGGCGTCGGGCTCTGCTCCTGCCGCAATCTAGGAGTGACTTTCGTCGCCAACAACAGGAACCAACGTAGAACCAATGGGTAAAGAAGAACACTGAACCAAGGGAACATTTCGACGTGTAGAAGGAAAAGGAGATCTTTAAAGAGGCCAGACAAGAATTTTAGAAGGAGGACATAGCATCGACTTCAACTACGCAACAAGACAAGAAAGAACCAAAATATGAGATGCCACCATCATTGGATCATACCAATGGTATGCAACCCATGGGACAAGTAAGTACAATAAAAGGATTTTTTCAATCATGTGTAAAAGTATTAAGTGATCCATCATCTGTGAAAATATTGCAAAACATCCTAGAAAAGCGTAGTAGCGAGACGGAAGAAAAGCTAGAACCAAAAGCAGTTAATCACCTACACACAAGAAGAAGAACAAGTAGGGAATTTAGACTGAATGCTAACATTGGGGATTTCAATATGGGAGACATTATATTGGATCTAGGATCCGAAGTGAATGTATTACCAAAGAAGACATGGCAATGCATGGGAGAGCCAACATTAGGATACTCACATGTTCAATTAAAACTAGCAAACCAACATAGAGTCCTACCAATTGGTAGACTGAAAGGAGTGACAGTCGACCTAGATGGAGTGTGTACTAAAGCAGACTTTGAAGTCATTGAAATAGTGGATGACACAACACTTTACCCAACGTTGCTTGGTCTGGATTGGGGTTTGACAACCAAGCCATAATCAGTTTGAAAAACAGGAAAATGACATTTGAGTCCGGAGAATATAGGGTCATCGCACCATTAGACCCATCAGAAGGGGATAGGTTTGTAGAACCTACTTGCCTAGACTTAAAGGAAATCGACCAGTTGTACAGAACAACTGCGTGCGATGAGGATTACGTAAACCCAACTACAGATGGGGCATTCAGTTGGAAGAGCATTAATTCATGTGCAACAGACTCAGACATCGGGTTAGAGAACTGGCAACAAAGGCTACACAAAGTATCCACGAGAAGATATGCAAGAATAGATCGCGCAGTAAGATAGGTAGGCACAAAAATCAGAGAACCACCCAGTTTCCACGGACTAAACAATTTGGAAACATTATTGACACAATACGAAGACACGGTGTTAGAGAACCAGAGACTATTAGAACTTGACTTAGCACTCAAGGCCACATGCGCAAGATGGTGGGGCGCACACAAAGAGACAATCACAGACTGGTATCAATGTAAGCGGTTACTACGCATAAGGTTTGGCGCAGAACGGAAAAACAACAAACAATGGAAATATGAAGGACAAGGGACACCAGCGGAACACTTGGAGAAGTGCAAAACGCTGTGGAAAATGACACCACCAAAGGAATGAACTCATTACTTCATACACACTCTAGAGGGCATAACAACGAATTGGTATATGGACCAGGAATTATGCAAAGGAACTACGACATGGACGACATTGCAACATAATTTTTCAATCACTTTCTCATTTGAACATGAGAACCCCAACATAGACGTAGCCCTTAAATGCATTAGAGGAGTACTATTCATCAAAGAACCAGAAATAGAACTTATCACAGAAGAGAAACAACAGAACAAACAGATAGTTAAGGACATGTTGTCATGTTACCATGTACAGGAGGAAACATCAGATGAAGATGATCCACAAGATATTCAAATCGAAGAAGAAGAAGGCGAAAGAGATGTGGAGGGACCACCCATAGAATCAGAAGTCATTTCCGTGTCGATCAAGGTAAATAAAGTTAACATTGGGACAACTAAGCAGCCCAAAATAGCCAGCATTGGAGATTACTGGGATGAACAAATAGTAGAAAGCATCGCAGAGTTGTTGTGCGAATACAGTGACCTCTTTCCCACAACATTTACATATATGAAGGGTATAGCCGAAGAACTAGGATAAATGAAGATACCACTCAGACCTAACGTGAGACCTATTAGACAGCGACCCTACAGATTGAACCCAATATACAAACAAAAAGTCAAAGCTGAGATCGACAGGATGCTCGAAGCCAGCATCATAGAACTAGTTGAGGAGTCAGAATGGATAAGTCCAATGGTAGTACAAGACAAGAAACGAGGGATTAGGATATGCGTCGAATTGAGGAATTTGAACGATGCATGCCTACATGACCCATTCCCTACACTTTTCACGGATGAAGTGCTAGAGAATGTGGGAGGACATGAATCTTACTCATTCATTGATGGATTCTTGGGCTACCATCAGATTAAGATAACACAGGAGGACAAGAACAAGACCACGTTTGCGATAGAATGGGGATCTTATCAATACACAGTCATGCCGTTTGGATTGAAGAATGCACCCACAATATTTTCCAGAGGGGTCATCGCAACATTTAAGGAATTCATCCATCAGTTTCTTGAAGTATACCTGGATGATTGGATGGTATATAGTTTGTTGAAAAACCATGTGGAAGTTGAACGATGCAGACAGTGCCAGATATCACTAAACATCAAGAAATGCATATTTGGAACACCATTTGGGATACTATTGGGCCACATAGTATGCAAACAAGGTTTATTAGTAGATCTGACAAATATTGCAGTCATTATTAACTTGCCAGCACCAAAAACAATCCATCAGCTAAGAGCAACGTTAAGACACATAGGATACTACAGGAAATTCATCAAAGGATATGCGCAGATCACAACACCGATGGAAAAATGGTTAAGGAAGGATACAAAGTTTCAGTGGAACGACGAGTGTCAACACGGTCTGGATACCTTCAAGGAAACGATGGTTACCGCATCGATATTAGTATTTCCAGACTATAAAAAGACATTCCATGTGCATGTAGATGCATCAGCGATAGAACTTGGAGCTATCTTGGCGCATCCAGGAGAGGGAGACTTGGATCACCCAATAGCGTTTGCAAGAAGAAAGTTATCAGACTCAGAACATAACTATAACACGACAGAAAGAGAAGGCCTAGCTATGGTCTATGCATTGTAGAAGTTCAGGCATTACTTATTGGGAAAACACTTTAAGATGTTCACAAATCACTCAGCCCTGAAATACCTAGTCAACAAGCCAATGTTGGGGCGGAGAATCTGTCGATGGTTACTGTTATTTCAAGAATTTGACTTTGAAGTAATAGTTAAACTAGGAAAATTGAATGCAGGACCTGACCACCTGTCAAGGGTCACAAATGGAGAATAACCTACGAATCTAGAAGACAACTTTCCGGATGCACAATTATTCTCAGTACAGATTGCTGATGAATACTTCATAGATATCATTCAGTACTTGAGTGCAGGTATTGCACCGCAAGAATATAGAACCACGCAGAAGAAGAACCTGGTAGTCCACCCTACTGACTATCAATTGATTGCATGACATTTATATAAAAGGGGTGCAAATAACATCTTGCAAAGATATGTGTTAAAGCACGAAAGACCAAGAATTTTAGCAGAATCCCACGAGGGAATAGTAGGAGGGAATTATGCAGGTAAAGCTACCGCGCAGAAGGTATTGTGCGCAGGAATATGGTGGCCAATGATTCACAGAGACTCGAAGGAGTACTGTCAAAGATGCAATGTCTGTCAAAGGGTAGGAAAACCCAACAGAAGAGACAAGATGCCACTACGACCACAAGTAACATCACAAGAATTTGACAAATGGACAATAGACTTTGTGGGACCAATTAACCCACCATCCAAAAGAATAGGGGAAAGGTACATCATCACCATGACATAATACTTAACAAGATGGGTAGAAGCCGCACCAGTAAAAGATTGCAGGGCAGAAACAACAACACACTTTTTGTTTGAACAAGTAATCACTAGATTTGGGTGCCCAAGAGTTTTGATGAGCAACCAAGGCACACACTTCATAAACAACACCATCCACGCAATGACTGAAGAATTTGAAGTCCATCATTAGAAGAGCACACCATATCATCCACAGGCAAATGGCACAGTGGAAGCCTTCAACAAAATTTTGGAGAACGCGTTGACCAAGATCTGTAATGTCAACAGGGATGACTAGAACCTCAAAGTACCAGCAGTATTATGGGCATACAGGACTACATGAAAAAAGTTGACAGGGCACACACCATTTAAATTGGTTTATGGCCAAGAAGCAGTAGTGCCATTAGAATTTTTAGTACCCATCTTGCGCGTAGAAACTATCACACAAATGACAGAACGAAGTGCAGTACAGGAGAGACTGAATCAGTTATTGACCATGGAGGAAGACCGAATCTTGGCAGGATTCCACCAATAAGTAAAGAAAGCAAGAGACAAAGCTTGGCACGATTGACACATCAAAAAGAAAACGTTCAAGGAAGGAGATCTAGTATTGATGTATGACAGTAAATCACTTCAGCACCCGGGAAAACTCAGAATGCATTGGTTAGGACCATACGAGGTAAAATCTGTCATAGATAGAGGAGTTGTACAGTTAAGAGATTTAGCAGGCGTAGAAATCAGAGGAATGATCAATTGGAGCCGACTGAAGCTGTATAAGGATAGTCGACCACCGACCGCACAGTAAAAAAAAAAAAACATAATCGAAAAGAGAACAAAACAGAAACAATACTAAAGAGGGTGCGATGCGCCATAGGTAGGAAGGCCACACGAAGTTAGAAACACAAATTCGGAAAAGGAAAGGACAACGATTATATACAAAGGGAAATAAGCGGGAAAATGAAAGCCGACAAAAGTAGGATGACAAGACAACACTAGGAGGAATTAAAGGATAACAAGGACCAATGGGACATCACATTAATCGCACCAACTGGAGACGACAAAGAATGAGTGATGGTAAGTATGAAACTGAAGGAGATGTATTGAACCTGCAGTTATGGTGAATTAAACCCATAATGGAGGAAGTGTCCTCGACAAGCTTCATGGGAAGCCGATACAACACGCGAGCACGGGAGAAACTAGTCTATTCGCGAAAGGAGAACAGATAGAGAGTAATAGTAGCTAGAACACACAGAGTGAGGCTACAGAGATCACATAAGTTATTCAATGCTAGAAAATGTTCAGCAGTGACTGCTATGGCACCACCCAAGCAAGCAGAATCAAGCCAGAGTGCCAAACCAACCAGGGTTCAGACTAGGCCACAAGGATCGTTGGAAGAGGATGAACAACATCAGCCGGAGATCATCAATGTTGACGAAATACCATCCCCAGAGACGATACCGGTGAATCCTACACCGATTCTGGAAGAAATTCAATAGCCAGAAGCAAAGGCCATGAAATTAGACACGCCAGTAGCGGCGCAGGAGCCTCAGAGCCAAAAAACATAAACCCTAAAGGAGTTGCAACCAGAGAGCACCGAAACAACCCTAGAAGTTAATGGAACGACACAGAATCCAGAAGTAGCAATGGAGCCAGATGAGTCCCAAACGACCATCTCAGAACACCCAGCAGGGGAGACCGCTGAAGATGTCTCAACTTGGCCGGAATGGCTTACGGAGGAGAAACTGGAATCTGCTGGAAATTTGAGCCAGCCACCATAGCAGAAAGACAAGATACAGATACCAAGTTCACCCCGCAAGAAACTTGTAGCAGAAATTGTTCTACCACGCATACCAGCTGGAGTACAGACAAGACCAGAGCTACTGGGCCATGTCGGGAAGCTCAAATATTCAGACCATGACGTAGCAGACGAAGCCAAGTTCCCGGAACTTGCGCAGAGGGTCTTTATATAGACCATAGGCACAACTCGAGTTGGAGAACTGATTAGCCAGCCATACTAGTGGACAACTAGGTTGGAGAAAACATGAATTTTAGGTCTGTTGAACCTACCACATTTTGGCAGAGGCTAGTACACAACAACATGCGTCAAATAGTTGTTAGCAGTCACACATGGAGAGGACATATGGATCGACAAGCCAATCCCCAAAATCGTTGAGCTTATTGCACAAATAACAGGGTTACCAATTCGGGGTATGGATCCCACGTTGTTTTTGGACGACAAAACCAAGGAGAAAGCGCTGGCAGAAGAAATGAAGAAAAAGTATGGCACTTCCAGGGGAACAACAGGGATCATCATCAAACGAATCAACAATGCAACCACACAATTGGGCGTGAATATCTTAGCCTGCAAACTACTAAGAAAATGTTGCAGAGAGGAAGTACCAGCTGGAGTTGTTGCAGTTGCAACCCAGTGCGTAGAAGGAACCTCAATGAGTTGGGCGCCATACTTATTGAACTTGTTCCAAGAGGACTGTAAGGATGCGTAGGACCTAGGCACAGAGTTCCACTACTCATGGTTTATTACCTTAATAACCTTCATGGGATGGCGAGAACTAGGGTATGCAGTTTTTTATACCAGACGAAAGCCTGCGGGAGTTAGGTATCTATTATTGAGAGTCGGGTCGAATGTCAGGCATAAGAGGGAGAATGGGATCATATTTGAATCATACCTACACGATATACAGGAAGCCATCAGCCAAATGTGGAGAATCACACCAGAAGTTGTTGCACGATATGTGGACATCGCCAATTTCCAGGCCACACGACAAACAATGTGGATACAAGCAAGGCAAGATCTGGCTAAACAATAGCTATAGATGTGTTGTTGCATCACAGAGGGTGATATCAAAGTGGTCATCAACGAATGGCCTGACGAATGGAGGATCCTAGCCACTACCCAGGAAGTGTCAGAAGGAACATCAGAGGAAGAGGCAGAGCAGGGAGAAACGTAGCCTCTAGAAATCCAAGTGCCCAAGAGACCAAGAACGGTCCAAGGCAAGCCAACACAGACAGATGAAGGGCCAAAGAAGATAGGGACCAAGAAGGGGAAGAAGGAGAATACATAGCCTACCAAAGAATAGAAGAAACAGGCTGAGGGAGTGCAAGAGACCGCCTCAAATCCCAACACACAGGAACTAGGGGGAAATAAGAGACCAGCGATGCAGGCAAGAGGTGCATGCAAGAAATCAAAGGCACAACGAACATCGCCATAATATACGATCACGGAGGACAATGGGGAAATGATCACCAGAATGGTCCAAGATTGTCTAGTTGAGGACTTTGACCATGCAGCACATCACAGGGACAAACTGCAAAAAGAGCTAGTAGCAATGGGGTAGTTCCTCAAGAAATTCGTGGAAGTACAGATAGTAAGCAGTAGCAGAGGCATAGAGCCACAGACGAAAGAGTGCAAGAGGAAGATCAACGGTCAGACAAGGGGATATTGCAGCCACACGTAACATTCCATATCAACCCCAGTATGTTGCGCATGGACAAAATTGTGGGGCAGACACCCTTGAAAGACTTAAGCCAAATCCAACTTGTGTTGACAAGGATACCATCAGGAGCATTACACAGGTTGTAGGTGAGCGTCAACCACAAGGTACAGTCTCGCGCAAGCAGAGACCTAACCTAATTGAAGCAGACAACAAAGAAACAAGACGAATTTAAAATAGGCTACGAGAAGGCTAAATCGGAGACTGAGGAGCAAAGGGAGCACCTAAAAGGATTGGAGAAGAAAGTGGCAGGAACTTATGAAAAGATTCCACAGGCCATGCAGCGTGAGGAAATCGCAATAGCAAAAAAGATTGATCGAATTGCGCAGGCAATTGATCAATATCAGAAGAAGATCGAGAATCTCCGAGAAAAACTCACACCAACCACTCCACCAATAGTCAAGGAGAAAAGGAAACAGGAAGCAACAACACAACTGCAGGAGATAGAGTAGCAGGTTAACACAACAACTGACTTGTTCGATAAAGCAACGCAACTTTGGACAAGGTTGGAGGAGGATCCACAGGTCCAACAGTGGGACAAGGAAGAGGAAAGGATCAATGCAGTGATCCAAGACCTCAAGCAGAAGCAGAAGACCATACCAATCCCAGAACGAGTCAAAGAGACACAGGAGATGAATAAGTTGTAGGCAGAACTCATCACTGCGCAAACGCAAAAACATGAGCATCAGGCTCAAATGGAGCCATTACAGGAGCGAGTAGCAAAAGTACTGGCACAAGCAGAGGAGGCTATGACACAGATAACACAAACCCAGGCAGAATGTGCAGGATTGATCAGCAACTAAGTGGCAATCCAGGTAGTGGACACAATCAAGGAGAAGACCGTGCAAGCACTGACACAAGCAGCAAAACTCAAGGAAAACTTCCAGACGATCACCAAGGAGATTGAGGAAGCTCAGAAGGATTAGGTGGCTCGGGACAAGCCACATGTTAGTGTTGGGGGTCTATTGGCAGTAGGCCGAAGTGGAAATAGCATGGGGAAATAAAGCGTGCAGAAAAGGAAGTAACAACTGGAAGGAAACACAACATGCGCGCATGCAAGAAAATGTGCATAAGGAAAGCGACAACTGGGAGGAAGAACAACACGTGCGCATGGGAGGAAGACCTATCGTCGATAGGGTTAGGGTTTTGGTAATATATTGTAAACGGCTGAAGAGCCCGAAATGTATAAATATAGATACGTAGGTATCATAAGAGGTTCCCTTTTTTTGAGTGCGTTATTGTTCCATCATAGATAGGTACGAGTTGATGCGATATGTAATGTTGTTACGAACTATTTTGTAAGTTGTTGAGCTAGAGGAGAGGAGAGAAGGAAGATCTGAGGATTAGATCGCAGGCTGAGGAGCATGGTGTGATCTAGTTCACCTCATAAGGATCTTACCCATCTGAGGAGAATGTAAGCGCGAAACGTTGTAGATGCAGAACTACCATAATAAAAGAGCCAAGAGCCAAATCTTTGTGAGCGTAGCCCAGGAGGGGGTGAACCATGGTAATATCTGTGTAATGTGATGAATGCATGCATATCTTTATCTTATTTCAATAGTTAATTGTTGGGCTTAATGAATGAATGAGTTATTATATTGCTATGAAATATGGTTGTGTTGTTAATGGAGTAAATTGTTGGAGGTAGTGCATAGTCGTGAATAATAGTAGGTTGCAATCACAAATTATAGTAGATGGCTCTGAATACAGATCTCATATCTCATACTCAATCCTAGGTTGTAAACACCTAAGTCTTACAGCCACCCATTTAAAGTTATCTCGGGTGAGACTGCACAACGCATTCTGTGTGTTGTGTTGCATTCTGGTTTACCAGGAGGGCCGATAGTTTTAGAGGCTTTGTTAGAAACCCGAAAGACATGAACCCTAGGTCAATAAATCAGAGGGTAAAGAAGGAAGAGTAACCAACATTATACATTAGGTATCTAGTCATAGTCATGCTCTCAATGGGGGATAGGCTTGTTTCTAAGAGGAGCATGGAATACGGTGTATTTCCTTTAATTTTGAGTTTATAGGTTATAAAATTATTTTGTATTTCCTCTATCTTTCTCCAGGATTCACGAGAGATACTGCAACTCCAGACTTCACATCCATAAAGAATAACATGTGTAACAAGAGTCTCAAAGAGGAGCTTCTTCTTATCCCAAATCCAAAGATCGGTTGAATTACAATTGTTTTCAAACCCATAATAAGCTTTCCATCCCCCAATAATCCTTTTCTCAATGCTATAATTCTAGTTGAGTTTGTGGTGAATATCAATTCCAAGATATTTGTATCAAGTCACTTCCTCCAAGTTGTTGTTGTCATATACAAAGGTATCATAAGTGATTTTCTTGGATTTAATAATCATGACCTTAGTCTTATCAGTATTAACAATCATACCCATATTGGAGGAAAAATCCTTGAGGATTCTTAGTTGGTTTTCAAGATCACGGGAACACCTTTCCATAAGAAGAATATCATCAGCATAAAGAAAAAGATTGATGACTATACCAGTGAGAGTAGGGCCGACACAAACCAATCTTCTAACTTGTCAATGCATATGCCAAAAAGGGTAGGGGACAAGGCACAACCTTGTTTGACTCCAATATTGCAATTAATCTCTTTCGACCAACCCTTAGCGTTTTTAAACTTAACAATAACATTCTCATACATCCTTATTGCAGCAGCCCTCAACTCGAGAGGCACTTTTATCTCTTCCAACCTATTCCAAAGGTTTTTCCTAGAAACCATGTCAAAAACTTTTCTAAAGTCAACAAAACAACAAAAATGATTGGTTTTAGTATTGTGGAACTCCTTTGCAATGATCCTACATGTAACAAGATGATCCACAATTAAATCTCCTAAACCCGACGTAACCTTTAACTCTTTTACCGTGACTTTTTAGCCAAATGCTAATCTTCTTTTCCAAAATAATTCCATAAAGCTTTGCTAAAATCAAGCTAATCATAATGATTCTATAATTAAAAGGAATGTTTCTATCCCATTTTTAAAAATAAAAACAAAAAGGCTTTACATCCAGTTTAGGAAAGTCATACTTAACTACTAAATTGAAAAATTTATATATTAATTTATATATTTAAATAACTTTATTCAATTATCTCTATCTCCATAAAATCTCTTCCCCTCCTCTCTATGTGCATAGAAATTTTAAATTGTAAAATCTTTTATTTTTATTTCTATACCATAAAAGTTATCACAATCCCTTCAAAAATTTTAAACTTTTTTTTTATCAATAAAAGTTATCACAATCCCTTCAAAAATTTTAAACTTTTTTTTATCAATAAAAGTTATCACAATCCCTTCAAAAGTTTTAACTTCTTTTTTTATTAATATTTTTTTGCTCCGAATTCACTTCCTCCACTTTACCAATCCGTTAAAGGACTTTCCCAGAAGCTAAAGATTTTCCCTCTCCTAATTATCGATTTACCCATGCATGCTTGTTTATCAAACCTAATCATTCAACTTTAACGAAAATAATCTGTACAAATCCTTCTTACCCAAAATCATATCAAACACAATTCCACGATCCACTTATCAAACACAATTCCACGATCCACCGTTATCTCGAGCTTAACACCCATGAAAGCCCAATACCACGTGCAAGTTCACAGGCGACTCTGTGTGTGGATATGGTTGAAGTAATGGCAAACATGACGAGTTTGCAAGCTCCCCCACAAACAAAAGCCGTCTCGAGTGCCTTAAAATCTCCTCGTCCGCTGCATTTCAGTCCTTACCAATCAGTTCATCATACCCCTCTCTTGTCCAACTTTCTGGCCACCAAAATTCCAATAAAATCTATCACCGGAAGCTCTAGAAACAGCCATTTCAGTGTTAAATCCCGAATAGAACCTTCTAGTCACGAATATGAGCAGACTGAAACGACCCACATTGGAAAATACGGAATGCAGAAACTGGGAGAATTTAATGGACCAGAAAGCCAGAATGCAATTCTACATTTCCCCGGGATGAGTGCTCTTACTGGAGTAGTGGCACTGGTACCATTTCTGGTGGATACAGAGGTTAGTGTCATTGTTTTATCTTTGAATTCCTAATAAATGCACATTGACAGTCTAATAAATTGCATAAAGATGCTAAGTACTGAAACAAGAAGGATAGTCTGATATAATTGAGGCTAATTGAATTGGCTTAAATTCTTCAATATTCTGTCTGCGTTACATTTGGCTCCCTGATTCTGTCTGCATTGCATTCTGGTGGATAGAGAGTGACATGCTGATCTTTGGCTCACTGATTTATCTGCATTGCATTCCGGTGGATAGAGAATGGCATAATGATATTTGTGTCGACAGGGGCATTCTACAGCCCAAGTAGATGGAGAGCCAACATACTGTGTGTCTCTGTGTAAGAGTTTGGAGTCTGGACAGACTTTGATTTTTGGATCAATAAAAATTATAGTATAACAAATCAGATATACGTGAAAATTTGCCACATTTATAGCTGGGCAATACAAAAACAGGGACTGATGTTCAACATTTAGATCCCAAACTAAGCTAATTATATTATCGTTTGTACAAAACATACACAATAAACATGCAATAGCCACGAGAGAGTTAAATTCAGGTTTTTCTGGGCTGTCTTCAGGGGACTTGCTATTTATATATGTTAATTTAGTTTTTCAACTACACTTGGAGATTAAGATGGTCAACTAGATATTCATATGAAGTTGTTAATAACTAGTACAGATCCATCTTGGCCTTGGATCTGTGGCCTTGGATCTGAACAGAGAAGTATCAAATTCCTCAAGGTATCAAATGCTATCAATTATTACATTGAGAAATTTGATACATTTCAGAGCATAACAAATCCATGATTAGGATGGATAGACTTCCTTCACACTTCTTTCAAGTACCATTGTTACTCGAGGAATTTGATGCCTTTCCGTGCACTAAACTCCGGGATTAAGATGTATATCAGTACAAGGGGTTTATTAAAAATCTCGTTTAGCAATTTCTTACTTTTAAAAGTTCTTTGTGGCTGCAGAAGGCTTTTGCAATTAATGGGGATTTTGGACTTTTGGAGGGTCGTTCTGCTTCTTTGATCCACCCTATTGTAATGGGCGGCTTGTTTGTTTATACTCTGTGGACCGGCTATCTTGGATGGCAATGGAGAAGAATTCGCATTATTCAAGATGAAATCAACGAGTTGAAAAAGCAAGTGAAACCTCAGCCCAAGAAAGAAGGAGATCCACCAGCTCCACCTTCACCTATAGAAACGAAAATCCAACAACTCACAGAAGTTAGTTCACTCATGCATATTTTTCCGTCATATAATTTTTATTTATTCCTAAAATACCTGTCTATATTTGTGTAGGTTATGTATGTAGATATGTTAATTTTCATACTTCTTGGTTCTTCCATGTGTATGTGTATATTGTTGTTCCTGGTTTCCAAGGCCGACAGAGAAACAGTGGTCATTATGACCAAGTATTCTGTGCATTCTTAGTTGGCCAAATCGGCACTTAGCTTGGTACTGAATCCAACTATTCATCTGACTTTTAGGAGAGGAAAGGGTTGCTCAAGGGCTCATTCAGAGATAGACATTATAATGCTGGTTCAATCCTGTTGGGATTCGGAGTTTTTGAGGCATTAGGTGGGGGTTTCAACACATGGGTGAGAGCAGGAAAGCTTTTTCCCGGACCTCACTTGTTTGCCGGAGCAGGTATGTTTTAATCCTCTTTAATTTTTTCTTTTTCATTGTGGCTTAAGATGTCTACACTGCCCACTTACTAATTTCCAATCATCACGGCCTGGCCACTAACAATTTTGCTCTTCGTACAATGTAAATAGTTCTTGCATCCATGATGATGTTAAACCTTGAGAGCAACCTGCAGCAGTAGGATTAGAATTTACAGTGCATAATTATTCAGCAGAAAAATTAAATTTAAAATAACAGAACAGCCATAGCAGAGAAGTACACACCACAACAAAAAGTTTTTCATTCTCTGTGGACAAATCATTGTCTTCCTTGTTATTTTCTTTTGTTTTATAAAGAATGTACAAATATAGAAACAATGCTGCCCCTAAAATTAGGAATATGATTAGGAAACAGCTCTGCATTTAAAAAACGAGAATGCAATCCGG